>CAODLS013043261.1:0-12571 GCA_948243855.1 Flueggea neowawraea
TATCAATCCTATTTATTATCTCTAAACCTATTGGACATATATAGGAAATAATATTTCAATTCTATATTATGAAAATGCATATGCAATGCATGTACCAATATACATATACTATGCACAATTATGTTTGGTTGGGGTGTTACATTACTAGCCTATATATTGAATTAATTTACTATTGTTTGCGATGAATTGTTTGTCGCAAAAAACGAATTGGTCTCAAAACCAATTCGTCACAAACCATTATAAAGATTAATTGTACATTTGCAAATTAATTTTTCATGAATAATATTCAAGCTTTTTATTTAAATTAATAAAATAAATTAAGTTTTTCTAATGTTCACCCCAGTTTTGATTTTTTTTATTCTAATTAATTGTTAAGAAATTACTAGCCTAAATATTGAATTAACTTACTATTGCTTGCGACGAATTAGTCGCAAATTGTGCAACCAATTTGTTGCAAACCATTATAAAGATTAATTGGGTGATTTACAAATTAATTTTTTATTAAGAATATTAAATTTTTTATTTAAATTAATATAATAAATTTATTGTTTCTAATTTTCACCCTATTTTTGATTCTTTTATTATAATTAGAAAATATTTTATTCTAAATAATTTCTAAGAAATTACTAGCCTAAATATTGAATTTTCACTATTTTTGCGACCAATTCATCACAAACCATTATAAATATTAGTTGTACATTTAAAAATTAATTGTTTAATTAAAAATATTCAAGCCTTTTGATTCTTTTATTCTAATTAATTGTTAGAAATTATTACCCTAATTAATTCGAAAATATATTAAATATTCACAAAATATTTAATCCAATTTCCATATAAAAAACACACAAATACATGATTTTCTTTTCTCAGCAAAAACTATACTTTTCCAACATCACTACATTGATTCAATATTTTCAATCACATGCTAAATGTAAATGATTGATTAATTTATATTTTATGGTAATGAACTTAAGTGCATACCAATTTATTATGCATTCCATTCGATAAGTAACTTAATTCATACACAATTATATCGTCGAATTGAAAACAACTGAGTAATTTTCAAAAATTGGGTGAAAATTTATGAAATATAACGTTACAAACAATTAATTTGTTGTATCCATAAAATCTAAAAGCTTAAATATTTTAAATGAGACAATTAAATTATAAATATACATTTAGCCGTTTTGCGACAAATTGGTCGCTAAATTTGTGACCAATTTGTCGCTAAATTTGCGACATGGAAGGAACCTATTTTGGTTGCAATTTTTGCAATGAAAGGTTATTTGGTCACAATTTTTGAGACGAGAGTTTATCTGGTCGCAACTTTTGCGACAAAAAGTCATTCGTTCGCAAAATTTTGCAACAAACTGTCATTTCGTCACAAAATTTGTTGCAAAAATAATATTTTTGCAAATTTAATTTTCTCAAAAATATTTTGTGACGAATTGGTAGCAAAATAGTCAACCCATATTTTTGTGATTTTTGCGAAAATAAATGTGTGTCGCAAAATGTTTGTCGCAAAACATTCATTTTCTTGTAGTATGTAACTTGTAAAGTTTGGTTGTAACATCCGTAATTTTTAAACTTTTGTTTAAAATATTGAAAGTAGGTCACGTGAATCAATAATTGATGATTTTGGGCCCGTGAATTTGTATTTGACCCTTTTTGTTAAGCTTACTTGTGTATTATGTGCATATTTAAGCGGCACTGAAACAAATTTCAGCGATTAAGAATAACTTGAATCAAAATATGAGTGGTAAAAATATTACAAAAGCTTGTAAAACTGAGAGAATATTAAAGCGGTCGTTTGTTCATGGTAACAAAAGATCCATCAACAGCACTGACATGATTCATACTGCATCTGCCATTGAGCTTACAATGACTTGCAAATTATAGACACAGTTGAGCTAGACATACTTAGAAAATAATAAAAGCAAGACATAACGATATTAAACTGCAAATGGAGAAGCCGACTTTTGAAGCACACTTCAAATATATTCACAAGAATAACGTGTCCATTGTCCAGCACACGTCTTATTTCCATTGACAAACAGATACGTTAACATATCATATCCTACATGAAAGGCATATGATTAAAATTAATTAGTTAAGTATTAAAGTCTAATCTTAACTGAATAATTTAAAGAAAATCGAACATAATGCTTTACTGAACCAGTAATGCAAAATGGTAAAAGGTAACCAAATAAATTATTTGTAGTTTAATAATATGGGGAAAAATTCCTTCGAAATTTTAATTGTTAAAATAAGACTACTTGTTTATATGGTTTGTTAATTAAATAGTAAATTCAAACTTCTTAGGAAGTGTGATTGCCAACCAAAAATAGAATGTCAAACTTTATGGAAAGTTATTTTTCTAACTAAACATAATAATATATACTTTCCATAAAGTAATTGTTTTAGGAGGTAACTTCTAGGAATCGACTTCTCAAAAAGTTGAACTAAACAAACTTTCAGTGCTTGATTGTTAAGACATCAGATTGAGAACATTGTATAATTTTTTGTTTGATATATGAGGATGGTTAGATGGTGCAAATACACCGGTCAAAGGTGACTTTAACGACGCCGGCGTCAGTGTCAGCAATGGAAGCAAACGCTTGCTCAGACAAATCAATGGTGCCACGGCAATTTGGGCAATAGTCAACAATGGTGACGACCACAGAATCGCCAGTGCAAGGGTGAGGTACACCTTTGTTGGTTGCACCCACACACTTCACACTATACTTCGACCCACAAGCGCCTCCATTGTCCCAGAATGCATCGCTTGCTGCTGCAATCATGTTTCCTTTGTTTGCATATCCATAACATGCCGATGCTGCAAATTATAATAATCATGTCAGGTTAACTGTAATTTTGTTGTTAATCTCTGATTATAAGAGTTAATAATAAGCTTTGCTTGTAATTATTCATTTATTGGCAGATTTATTGGACGTTTGAGTCTTGAATATGGAGAAGTTAGAATACTGTGGCTTGTAAGAATATTAGCGGACTTAAACATGAATAAGTCATATGATTTTAGTTATGTCCGGGTAATATTAATCCATACTTGTGGTACAATTGAAAAAAACATATTATAGTGTAGATTTGCTTGGGATGTACCGGAACTTGAACAATATGTACTTTCATTGAACAAAAGAATAGTAAAGTGCAAAGAATGGATAGTGATAGAGCCTTACGAACGTATTCTGTGTAATATGTGGCAGTTCCAGCAGAAGCAACAATTTCTCTTGAGAAGAAGCACAAGACTAACACTACAAGTAAAATGGAGAAAAAACGTTGAGACGTTGCCATCACTAGCTAGTCTTTCTTTAGCTATGTTTGAATGAATAAGCTTATTATTTGATGTTGAACAATGCATTGATGCCAAGTGTGGGAGCTATTTATAGAAGTTTTAACCTGTGGCAGTTCTCATAAAGGTCGTTGTTATGGATGATTAGAAAATTATCAAGTGGCTTAGATGCTATCATGTAAATTTCTGGTGTCAATGCATTTGAAGGAGTTATTCATTTGTGTACGGATAAAAGAAACTATGATCATTTGTGTAATCAAGTATTTTCCGAGGCCAAACATTCGAATGAGCGTAGAAAATACAATCTTAAATGTGAAAAAGGATTGGTACGTATGTAGACGTGCTTATTAAAAAAATCTTATTGGTTGATGAGTGAGATATCGATACTGACAAATACTGTATTTTACCGGATTCATAAATCTTAGCTAAATGTATCGTTCTTCCATCTGCAAAATCATTGGAAAAAGACTGCATAGCTCAAACAAAAATTCAAGACATCCTTAGGCATGCTTGATAGATATATATTAAGATGGTATGCAAATATATATTGATAGTAGCAACAATAATATTTAGTGCTAATAGAAACCTCTTCGGTCGATTGAATAAAATTTTCAAGAGTAACAATATTACGGAATACAGTATATTGTTAGTGCTAATGACGAATGCGATGTACAAATTTTGGTCCTAATGGCTGCTGGTTCCAACATATAATTTGTATGGAATGGACAATACCGTTTTTGGCATTAATAATGTGATCGTAATTACAAAATATGAAAAATGGCAATTACATTGTGTGCAGCCAACATACTGCGTTTGCATACATTAATTAATTAAACTAGTGATTACAATAGTTTTGCTTAATTAATTTCATCCCTCCAACTAAAAATCAAAACCTTGATTATATATGCTGCAAAACGTGGTCCAAGCACACATTAATCTTTCTACATCAAGAGAATGAAAGGCCATGAGAATATGCCTTTGCAATGTCAGATTTTAGAACACTGATACGTGTGAATTTTATCAGCTTCATTAGGAAAAAACTAGCTTAACCAAGAAATGACAAATTACGTCTTTGTTTTGGAGGATTTTGTTTGTCGATGTCCTCTTGGAACCAGTAATTTTTCCAACAAGAAGTGCAATATGAATATCCAATATATATTGCAATTAAAAGAAAAATCTTTTATCATACAACTTGAGCAGTTAAAATATCTATAACACTTTCTCAAACCAACTATATGATCTCTTGACAATTAAAAAATTATCCTAAATAATCAATTAATAAATCTATTATAATATGGGCCAAATCCAATAGACTTATATTGAAGAAAATAATGTATGCAAATAAAATGAAATAGGGATTAAAAAGAGAATAAACAAAAATATGGGTTTTAAAACCTAAATATTTTGATATATAAAACAAATCTAAATAATACAATCTCTAAGAAAATCATTTTGTTGATGGTTTGAGCAAAACCATTAACACTGATGAGATCAATATTCTCCAAGAATAAAGAGTCCCATGCAAAAATTACTATGTGGCACTTTAAACTTCTGCAAAATTTGTTCCTCTCTGTAAGACTACTTGAAAGATTAGGCATCCACTTGAAAATGCTATGCTGTAACATTTTGTCTCCAACTTCATCTTCCAGTACTTGAGAAACAAAAAGAAACAATTGTCACGCCCCACTTTTGTCTAGGCCGAATTTGCCTAAGTCATGGCAAACACATTCCGAAAAATGGTGGAACATGCCTAGACCAAATGGTGGGCCAAAGAAATCTCTAGAACGCATTGGATTGATGGAGAAATTTGGCTAAGGCATTGGGATGCCAAGGTGTGTCCAGAAACTTCCACAACTTGGATGGAATATTGTTGCTTCTAGAACCTTCCACTAGGTGATGCTACCCCGCACTCTTCATACAAACTCTAGAACTCTCCAACACTTGTTGGATCATCTTTGTACATAAGAAGTGTATAGAAAACTCTAATCCAAATATTTGTAACCACACATTGAGGAGGTAAAATGCCTATATAAAGGTCACCCCCATTCATTTGTAAAGTAAGCCTTGAAAGCTTGATCAATTTTACAAAGCATACACATTCCCAAATTCAAACACTCTTTACAAGCTCTCTCTACCACACTTGAAACCTCTCTTCACCTAGCTCATTACTTTGTTTCACTTGAAACTCTTCCAAAAGGTTTGCTTAGTCCAATTTACTCCATGAAATAGACTAAGTGTCGCGCACATTGGCTAGTGCAAATGCTAAGTTTGTGACAGTTGGTATAAGAGCTACGTTCCAATTCGGGGGTGAGAGCAACAACGCGTCCAACCTAAGCGGGGCAAATCCAAAGCTCCAATGAGGGAACCATTAGAGCCTCGGGTTGCTAATCTCGAATCGAGATTGGCTAATGTCACTGCCACTATTGGCGAGCTCACAGATAAACTGGACAACTTGATCCACAAAAACGTGGAAACCACTCGGGTTTCCAAGACCATGATCGAAGACCTTAACAGGTCCTTTAGGAGAGAACTACGCTCCCTTGCTGAAGAGTTCCACGACCTACACAAAACTCTTCGAGAGGAGATGCAAGAGTTTCGTAGGGAGATCAACACCATTCGGCGGGGAAGTCCATCCTCGACCAACACCGCAACCGCGAACACTTTGGCCCCTCAAAGGCTAAAAGTTCCTAAGCCTGACATGTACAACGCCACGAGGAATGCCATTACAGTAAAGAACTTCATCTTCGACCTCGAACAATAATTCGAAGCCATGGGAGTCACCGAAGAATTCACGAGGATTAGCAACGCCGCCATCTTATTTAGAGATGCGACCCAACTATGGTGGAGACATAAGCATGCCGAGAGGGAGAAAGGCATGTATGTGATCAACATTTGGGATAAATTCAAGGCTGAGCTTCGCAAACAATTCGTGCCTCACAACGCCAACGATGAGGTGCGAAGCAAGCTGCGACGGTTGAGGCAAAATGGAAGCATTGCCGACTATGTCAAGGAGTTCACCATTCTTATGCTTGAGATTCCTAAATTGTCCAATGAACAACTCTTATTTGACTTCAAAGATGGGTTGAAAAGTTGGGTAAAGTTGGAACTAGATCGACAAGGAGTGAAGACACTTGACGATACAATTGCTACGGTGGAAAGTCTTAAGGACTACGCCACCCAAGACAAAGACAAGCAACCCAACTTTATCAAGAGTAGGGAAGCACAAGAGAGGGATCCCAACAAAGACATGGAGTATGGCTACCACAAGTATCCTAGTAACGACTCCAAGCATGACAAAGGACCCTCGGGTAAGACCAAACCTGCCTTTAAGCTGCCTAGTCCTTACTTCCTTTGCGGCAGTCCACATTGGACGAAGGACTATAAAAAACGAAAGGCATTGAATGCCATCATCATGAATTTCAACAACGAAAGGCCCTAAGAACTCTAAGGAGAGAGGATTGTTGTGCGGCGATGGGCTTTCTACAATACTTGGGATCACTTTCCAAACTCCTCCTCCCAAACTATAAGGAGAGAGGATTGTTGTACGGCGATGCCTTAATCAAAGGCAAGGCTACTTGTGCGATGCTAGACACGGGAGCTACGTACAACTTCATCGATCCCGAAGAGGCAAAATGCCTAGGCCTAAAGGTGACCAAGGGAAGTGGCACCATCAAGGCCGTAAACTCGAATGCAAAACCTGCACACGACATGGCTCAAGGTGTGAAAGTGCAAATAGGCTATTGGCAAGGTACGCTAGACTTCACTGTTGTGCCTTTGGACGATTATAAGATTTTCTTTAGTCTAGCATTCTTCAACAAGGCCAACGCCATTTTGGTCCCTCCTTTGAGCTCTCTAGTGATCCTCGACAATTGCAAGATTCGAGCGATCCCTACAAAGAGCATGGCAAAATCAAAAAAACCTTTGATTTCTGCCTTGCAATATAATTCGGGAACCCAAAACACCCTTGAAGAATACAAGGACGTAATGTTGTGGCGAGCCAGGAAGAGTTCCCACTACTGTTGTCCCTAAGTTCGACAGAGAAATCAAGAGCATTCTTGCGGACCGCGTGAAAAGAAGATGAAGAAGTGTTCCCAACCACACCGAGCACATGGTGAAGTTGAAAAACTTACCCGATAGCGGGGTTAGATGGGAATGTGAAGACCTTCTACGACAACTCCCTGAGCACATCAAAAACTCCAAGGTTCAAGGCGCGACGAGCACGTCATGGCAAGCACATTCCAAAAAATGGCGGAACATGCCTAGACCAAGTGGTGTGCCAAAGAAATCTCTCGAACGCGCCGGAGTGATGGAGAAATTTGGCTAAGGCATTGGGATGCCAAGGTGTGTCCGGAAACTTCCACAACTTGGATGGAGTATTGTTGCTTCTAGAACCTTCCGCTAGGTGATGCTACTCCACATTCTTCATACAAACTTTAGAACTCTCTAACACTTGTTGGATCATCTTTGTACATAAGAAGTGTATAGAAAACTCTAGTCCAAATATTTGTAGTCTCTCCATTTTACAGCTACTGTAACTTCAAAAATCTTAAAAAATTATGGTGGCTTGTGGTACGAACCATTTAGATATTTAAAAATGTAAATGCTACAGTTAAATAAATTTGCTCATAGAAGCACACCCTTAGTTTTTGATGATTTGTATTCTTTAGTTAGTTGGGCTCCATTTGGGTTTTCTTGCCCCTATCTTGGAACTCTTTTAAAAGAATGAATGAAACGTCTCATTCTGATAAAAAAAAAAAAAAAGATATATTTTAGACATTTTCGAGTTTTGGGTGCCTACTCTTTGGTGTGTGTACAAACAAATTAATAAGTGACATGTTAATTGTTAATTTGATACATATATTGGGATATGTACTAAAAGTAAGCAAAAGTTTTTCTTTGGAGTAAACCTTGAATCCTTGATAAATTTGATATTTTAAATCTTAATCAAGGAATTATAACTTTTTTCCAAAAAAGAACGAAAAAAGAAAGCATCAACTTTTCTTTTCAGCATATGAACTAGGCACATGTCTAAAATCAGGCTCCTTATTTTTGAAAATTAAACACGAAATTGATGGATTGTGGTGATGTTTGATGCTCCAGGAATTGGATCACATCCAAGACATCACCTTTAAAGCTTTAACTGAAACTGACATTTACATCAAAATTGCTATGGGTAATCTATATATGCACAGAGCAACCCACTTGTAGAAAAGAGATGTTCTGTCCCTAGGTCATGTCAATATGTGCTTTGGCTGGATCACAGAAAACACTCAATACATACAGTTGATGACTTGATGCTATCTCAGTTTGTTTTACTTGTTGAATTAACTAGATAATTGCATAATTAAGTGATTTATACCACTATTAATCGTAATCTTCATTTGAATAAGCCATAAGCATATTAAGATCAAGTTTTGCATGAAGAAACATACAATGCTTACATATGTTTAAAAATTATTGGAAAAAAAATTTAACAGAATTAAATTTTTTGGGCAAATAGCTGAAACATTTGTTAGTCTCTTTGAGAATTATTTTGCCTAACCAGCAACTTAATTAGCTTTGGAATCTAATCAAATCATTCGTGTTGTTCATCTTCTCAGTTTGAGGGGGACTGAGGAATTTACTTGAACAATGGCTTTCTTGGAAGAGACAAACTAGAGCTTGTTACTTAAGCGTCCAAGCAATTTTCTCGGAATCGGTCGTGAAACTCAAAACTTACCTCTCTATCATGATTTCGTGTTTATTATTTTTGTGGCAGTGAAAAAAAAAGTACAAATGAGAATATTCATTGAGAATATGCATGGCTTAAACGCATAAAATTCTACCAAAAAGCTAGAAAAAAGGATGGCATTAATTTACTAAACATGGATTACTACAAGATAAAATAGATGTGTTCTTAAGAAAAATGCATGATATGAACATGGGCAATTTCTTCTAACTTCAAAGGCATAATTTCAACACTCCTTATCTTTGATAATTGTAAAGTCCTAAAAACTCCTTGACAATTGTTTCTTTTTTTTTGGCCTTTTTGTTTTGGGATCAATATCATTCATGTCGTCTTTTTAGAAAAGATGTCTTTGTCTTAACACTTATCATTAACGTTGTCATCGTTGTTGTGATTTCGTTGTCATTGTCGCTTTGAGCATTTGTTGTTAACAATATCATCATTGCTAACTTTGTGTTGGCATTATAGTCATTATTAATTTTGTGTTGTTACTGTCGTTGTCTTGGTTGTGGTTGCGACCTCATTTGATTGAAGTGCACGTTGTTGTTATGCTTGTTGTAGTTGCGTTTAGTTGTGGTTATAGTTGCTATGGTGCATGTCTCAAGGTTTTTATGACTTCGCACCATGACTACCCCTTAGGACACCTTATTCTAGCTCTTCTTCATTTTGGTAGTCTTCTTTAGACTAGATATAACTAAAATTTACTGTAATAGAGAGCCTCAAGAAAACTAAGCACGTTCTTGAAAAATATTTATATAAAAAGAGAAAACTTCATCAATTCCTAAGGATCGAGGCAAGAAATAGTTGGAAGAAGTTTACCATTGACAGGCAAAATAATGGCAGAGATCAGTAATAAGTAAAGATCTCAATTTTCCGCATTGAAATGTTTACTGATTATCAATCAAGTTCTGAGGGGCCGAACAATGCTTGTACAAAATCAAGGCGGGGAAACCGTGAAGAGTCTTCAAACGGACACAAGCAAGATTTTAAACAGAAAATGATTTACATGATTGTTTTCTCCCCTTCTGCAGGCCCTATACATCAAGCGGGGATGGAAGGTTTCTTTAGTAGTATACACATGTTTCAGAATCTAGTCAAGTTAAAATTAGGAATAAACTGCCGGACCTGTAGTGCCATCGATGAAAAATCGCTGAAAAACGAAGAATATCCATCATATATTCATGAAATGTGGATACTCACCAGCAGATGATTAAAAATTGCCGGTTTTGTTCCTCCTGACGGTAACTCTTCAAGTTTAGTTTGATATATTCTGGTAAGGTAATGGATATTCAGCTATGAATCTGTGCTTGCTTTGGCTTTGAAGAACTTGGAAACTGCCTGGTAGAGATTCTCTTCCTCAAAGGGCTTCGAGACATACCCGTCCATTCCGCATTTCAGGCATTCATCATATGTTGCATGTATCACATCGGCCGTCATGGCTAATACCGGTAAATGCCACTTGCCTTTTCCCGCTATGCCTTCTTCAACCATTGACATACCATTCATCTGCTCATTTGCCTGGCTTTCCATCTTCCGGATGAGTCGTGTAGCTTCAAACCTGGAAAAGAACAGTCAAGTGAATGATACTTCAAAAATATTTTACACAATGCAAATTCGTAATTCGCAGTATGAAAGATTGGGTATAGCTCTGTGTTCCTTGAACTGTAATGCACAGCTGCACGGTCGGTGCTGGTGATCTTGTGGAAACATTGGTCTTAGTCTTTGAAATAATAATGTCGCAAATGCCATGCTTGAAAATAATGATATTCATCCAGACACAACTACAGATTGTTTGATCATATATGTGAGAAACGTACATATATGCTCTTTGGATCTCTATAAAAAAACAGGAGTTCTACGAGCTCAGCACTGTCATTCCATGCTCTGGCTATCAAACTATACTATGAACATGTCAATTGACTCAGTTATGGCTAGCTTTTGGCATAGTCAAGTTCACCACACATTAAGTTCAAAGAGTCGAAAATGAAAGAAAGTAAAGTAACTAGAAATTTAAGAGAACATAATGCAGTCATACCCGTCCATTTCCGGCATCTGAATATCCATGAAGCACGCATCAAAATTATGTGGTATTTTCAGCACATCTAGTGCATCTTTCCCACTGTTAACACACTCTACATCAGCTCCAAACTTTTTCAGTGCGCCTGCTGCAACTCTGCGGTTCACACTATTGTCATCAACCACTAGAATCCTCGTGCCACAGAGCAGGTTCTGAAGGCTAGAAGGTCCATTCGGCAGCCTCTTCTTCTCTGTCCCTAGGACCTGCAGAAGACATGCAGCCACCATACTTGCTCTAAGTGGTTTCATGATTACTGTGTCTGAGAAACCTGCTGCCTTAGCTTTATCAAATTCAAGGTTACTAATATTAGTAGCAAGAAGAATCATCTCTGGCAACTTAAGTGTATGTCCGTTTTGTAGCCATATTCTTGCACCAACCTCTCCACCCAGCCATGAATCTTTCTCGACCAGAACAATATCGGGCTGAACTTTACCTCTGCCATTCAAAAGTAGCAGTTCAAATAAGTACATTGCTTCATGCGGAAGATATTAATAAAACATTTATCTTGATTGAAATTTATCCACTGGAAACTTGTGCTTATAAATAACATAAATGCATAATCCTAGAGCATAAATGAGAATTAAAATCTAATTTATTAAAGGGAAATAAAGTTCAAACAACAATACTTTGGAAAGTCAGACAGTGACTTCCAATAATTTGAGTGTTCTTTTCACCGTGCTCTATAATTACAAGTAAATGAAGCTTACATGTAAGAATACAATGCAATAATTTAAACTACTGTTTAGTTTGAATCCAGAAAAATATCTAGGCAGAGGATGAGGAGGGAAAAAAATCAACAACAAAATAAAATAGGGGAGTACAAGTCATTTGAGGGAAAAAGGGAAATACATAGGGAACCTCAATTTCTAAGAACCACATTAGTGGAATAAAATAACGACACAGAAGAAAGGTTTCCAAGATTTTAGGTATATCTCCTCTCTTTTTCTTTGATAAATTTAATTACAGTTGGTGATTACTAACAAATGTTTAAAAATATGCCAGTAAGAAGTGTTATACTTTTTTTTAATTTTAAACTAACTAAAAAAATAAAATGAAGTGAAAAGAAGAGTTCTACCACAAGAACTCACCCCGGTGTCACACAACCATTTCTCGCACCACTTCCCGCTGCCACTTTAAGGCTACTTGCAACTTCAGCTAGGATACAAAGCCTCTTCAAATGGTATTTGGTTACAGCAGCCCTAACCGGCTTTCCGTCAACAACTATTGCTCTCAACCCTCTAAAGCTAGAAGGTAGATCTTCAGAATTGCGTTTTTCCATATTGTTTAAGGTACCATTCTTGCACCTCCCAAAGACAGTAGTGAATGAAAATGTGCTTCCAACCTGAGGTTGGCTAATAAAGTTTATCTGACCACCCATAAGCTCAACCAGACACTTACTGATGCTCAACCCAATGCCAGTTCCTCCGTAATGTCTAGAGGTTGAACTATCTGCCTGCAC
>CAODLS013043488.1:0-15110 GCA_948243855.1 Flueggea neowawraea
TGTCGAGAACTAAAAAAATAAAATTGAGAACTTAGTTCGAGGTGGACACTTGGACCAATTTGTTGATGATGAAGCATCAAGAGGGGAGCCGAGCAATGAAATAAGGCATCAAAGAATTAATAATAATCAAAGAAGTGATCAGCATGGGGCCAACAAGGCATGCTTCCACCAAAAATGTCACGCTTTGTCTCTTAAGTAAACTTTAGATGGTGGTAAAAAGTTAAATACTTTGAGGTTTTTTTGACTTTTTATTGTATAATTTTCTATTTAATGAGTAACATTCTTCTTTCTTATGCATAAATAACTACTCTTATGAATGAAGAACAGGGTAAGGCAAGTCGAGTGCTTGGCCACACAAAACAGAAAAGGCTTGCGGGAAACAGGACATGTGTAAACAAAAGTGCTAAGAACATAGGGTAAATCTAAGCATTGGCTCCTCACCAACAATGCACAAGAATCATCTTGAGACCACTGGAATGCACCATAAGTAAAAAAACTTGAGAGTAATCGGGCTCTCATGTGACGAAAACTTAAAGTGAGTAAAAAAGCTTGCAAGAAATTGGGCTCTCGCATAACAAATATGTGAGTAGAAAAGCTTGCGGGAAACTGAGCTCTTACCAAGCGATAAAAAGATAGACTGCGATGTGGCAATGGAGCACGAAGCTTGCCGAAAATCGAGTGCTCATTGTAGAACACACGTAGTGGAAAATTGAACATCGCACACGTGTGACAAGTGAAACCCAAAGTGGTGTTGTCATGCATGCTATAGTGTACTCGCTTAGACGTGTGGCAAATGAAACCCCAAGTGGTATTGTAATGAACACAAACGATGATTTATTCTTTAAGAAGTGTGGCAAGTGAAACCCCAAGTGGTATTGTCATGAACGCACTCGACAATTTATCTATTCTCTCCTCAAGCAAGTGATTCAACTACTATTACTATTAAGACTCCACCAAAATCACTTGCTCAAAAGTCATTTGGACATGTGATTGGGGAGCAACGATGCATACAAGTGCAGTAAAGAAAAGCACACGAATAAGAGCAGCAAAAAACAATTGCTAACTCGAACCTCATCATGAACTTCTCGAAGAAATGGTGAACCTCCTAAGGAAATGGTGAACCTCCCGTGAGGTGAGCTTTTTGAGGAAATGTTAAACCTTTTGAGGAGGTGAAATTCCCGACGAAAATTTGAACCTCCTGAGGAGGTGAGCTCCATGAAGAAATATTGAACCACTCGAAGAGGTGAAGTATACGACGATATGGTGAACTCCGCGAGATGGATGAGATGTTGAACCTTTCGAGGAGTTGAATTCTGCTAAGGAGGAGATGAACTTCGTTGAGGAGGAGCTGAACTCCGTTGGAGTTGAGATGATGAACTCTGCAATGAGAGTTGGTGATGAAGGACTCTGTGAGTTGGTGAGCTCGACAAGATGAGTCAGTGAACTCCGCGCGTTGGTGAGCTCGATGAGGGCACGAACCACGAGCCTGAAGCCACGAGCAATGAGAACGGAGCCACGAGCAACGATGCCTAAGCCACGAACCACGAGCCTCGAGCAACGAACTACGAGCCTCGAGCCACAATAATAAGCCATGATCCTCCAAGGTGCAGTTTCTGAACACCCACTTGATAGCGAGGGTGAAGTCCTCCAATGTGCAGCTCTTGAACACCCACTCGATAATAGTGGTGAAGTCCTCTAAGGTGTAGCTCCTGAACACCCACTCGGTAGTAGGGGTGAAGTCTTCCAAAAGGCAGCACATGAATGCCGACTCGGTAGCGGGGGTGAAGTTCTCCATGGTACGGCTCTTGAAAGCCCACTCGGTAATGGGGGTGAAGTCGTCAAGAGGCGATTGCTGAACACCCAATCGATAGCTAGGTTGAAATCCTCCTAGAGGCAACTTCTGAACACCCATGCAGAAGTGAGGGTGAAGTCCTCCAAGAGACAGCTCCTGAACACCCATGCAGAAGTGGGGGGTGAAGTTCTCCAAATATGCTTCCTGAACACCCACAAGATGGTGGGGGTGATGAAGTCTTGGACACCTATTGGTGGTGGGGGTGATGAAGTCATGAACGCCCACTGGTGGTGGTGGCGACAACAACGACACATGGTCTGGTCCACAACAGCAACGACAAATGGTCTGATTTATCAAACAACGTGTTGACACTCGAACAATTCGAACAAGTGTGTTGACTATGGAGGCGTGTCGACACTTCTAACAAGTGTGTGGACTATGGAACATCTCGAACAACACATCGACTCTCGAACACTTCGAACAAGTGTGTTGACTCTCGAGCACCTCGAATAATATATAGACTCTCGAACATCTCAAAAGGGGCATCGTCTCTCGAATATCTCAAAGAGGAGAGGCCCTAACAAAATAATCTTGTTAAGGCCGGAGGTGAGAAGAGTCGAAGCTGAACAACCTGCAAACGACACAGAGTGGAAAAGCGTGTGACACAGAAGATGCCGCGTGCGGTCGTTTGACGAGGAAAGCAAAACAACGGGTCATCATATGCGTGCTGTTGGTGACAGAGTGGAGCAAACGACAGACGTTTAAGAGCTTTGGCATAGTCGTTGATCAAGCTTGAAAACGACACCGGTTGAGCAGCAATAACGACGTCGTTTCTTCAAGCACTGGACCTCCACCTCAACGAACAAAAATTGCACTGGTTTAAGCAGCAGAAAGTGTTGTCGTTTTGACAACCACCTGACCATCATTCCAGCAAGCGAAAACGGCGTTGTCTCCATCAGCAAAGGACGTCGTCGTTTCAGCAAACAAGGCGGCGACAATGGGAGGCTTTGTATCAACGAACAGTGGCAACTTCATGGTTTAACAAGCACTAGATGACGTCGTTACAAGCAGAACAGGGCACCTTCACGTTTGACACGTCTGAAACGAACAGTTTTGAATCTCTAGACCGCCACCCAAGCTGGTCCCATCGGAGCTCACAGCTACACCGATCACTGCCGCTCAATTTCATCACTAGCCCGAGTCATGGAGTCACGCCTGTCGCCACCACCCGGTGCAGTTCGTCCAAAGCCGTTGGCGGCTAGAGAAGAGACTGAAAGAGGAAAAAAGAACAAAGTCGTAAGAAGAGAAATAGAAGGCAACATAAACGAAATAAATAAAAAATAGAAAATAAAAAGAAATTAAAAATAAAGGGAAGGAAGAACAAACCAGATGGTTGGGCAGTGAAGCAACAAAGGGGAAAGGAGAATGACAAAAGTACTATATAGAGTGCTAGGGTTTAAAGAGGAGTAATCTGGAAGGTGAAGCCTATCTTGGAAGCAATCTGAGGTTCTTGCAAAAATCAAGGAGCAGAATTTCAAATAAGGGAAGAATTTGCTTACTTTAGAAAGAATGACATTTACTTCAAAGCAGTAATTCAAATATACGTAATCGGGGGGAAGATTCTAGTTTATAAAAGCAATTAGCTGCAGAAGGAGCTAAATCAGGAAGCATGGATTCATTAAAAGAAATCCTAAACAGCAAAATATATGCAGTAGGGTTCGGCCCTTGAGCAAAACATAAATCAAGGTTTTTATTCACTTGATTTGGAAAGAAATAAAATCAACAAAAAAGGAGCTCAATTAGAGGAGACCTTCCTGATTTACATGTTGAATATACAATGAGAAGCGTGCACTAAATTTGGAAGCAAGGAAATAATTCTGGAGATTTTCGTCAGAAACCTGCATGTTTAAGAGGTAAACTAATTTGGAAGCAAAGAGAGGGAAAAACGAAATTGGAGGAAAACAAGGTTAAAGAAAATGGGCTCGGTTGGATGACTAGCCCAGCAGGAGCCTTCACAGGAAAATGTCTCAGCAAGGACACGAGCACTAGAAAAGTTAGTAGATCACTCCCCAAGTGAGAAACTAATTTCAAAAGGAACCTCTCCAATGATGCTAGCGGTAAAACTCAATTCACGATCGGATGGAAGAGTGTTTTATTTTTCTATTCTTATCTGTGGAAAATCCAAAGAAAAAAGTGGAGAGCAATTGATATGACATGGGTAAAAGTTCATTAAGTATATTTAATCTCAAGTTGTAACAGAAATATTACAACTCATCATCAATGAAAAACATTACAAAATATTGATGTTCACCCACTTGACACTCTATAAATAGAGACTAGTACAACTAGTCAAGGCATATTCTACTCTCCACACATACTTACATTCTACCAAAATCTCTATTGATTTGAGCGTCGGAGACTCCTTCGGGGAGCATATCGACCTCATCGTTTTATTGTGTGTTTTCAAGTCTCGATGCGACGTTCACAATTCCCGATTATTCAAGTATTCATCACTATTATTATTCATTTTTCGAGGCAACAATAATCTTATTGGCGACAAACAATCACAACTCAAAATGTGGGTATTGTTATCTCCATCTTCATTTTGTCCATATATCGAGCTCCTACTCCAACTTCATTTACGTGTACTTACGCACCACTATCTTACTCTATAATTTGTGTTTTCTTTTTGTAGTTTGTAATGGAGATTCATGTTTATAATTGATGGAGTGATAGAAATTCAAATCTTATTGGTTTTGCTGATGGAAATTTAGGAAGATGATAATGGGTTTGTGCTATGATAAAGGATGCAATGTGTCGGTGGTAGTAATACTAGGCAGTGTTATCAGAGTCCCTAAAAAAACCCTAAATCTCTTTCTTTCCACTGTCGATTTTGTTTGCCCTTAGTGGCTTCTTTCTACTCCACAACGTCAATCTCTTTGATCGACGGTGGGTGGTCTTTTTCCTCTAGTAGGCTCTGCTTTTCTCTGAATAAACTCCGTCCCTTCAGTTTTGTTCAACCCGTTCAAGCTCCGGTGGGTGTTCCTCTCCAGTTATTGGGGATGGCGGATGGCAGTGCCATGGTGGGGTGGTCCAGATCTGAAGTTTGCTGGTGTTTATGCATTTCCATGGGTGTCTTTCTGTTGGGCTTTTTGTTTTTGAAACTCAGTCTTGTGGAGGCTGTGGTTTGGAGGATAGATGGCCGTCGGCGGCCTCTCCGGAGCCGTTGTTGGTGGTGGAAGGGGTTGTCGATTTGCGGTTTGCTTGGGTCGTGGGCTATGTTGTCTCCGTTCCTTTGGGTGGTCGACGGCTGTTTAGGCGTCGCTGCAGGTAAAGGACGGTGGCTAGTGGTGGTTGGCTGGGCCGTTGTTGCTTGGTCCGGACTTGGGAGTTTTCTTTTCTCCTAGATCTGATGCTTGGCAACGGTTTGGTGACTGCTTCGGATGGTGATGGGTTTGGAGGGTTGACGACGTTGCTTTGTTGTAGTGGTCGGATGAAGGATGGCGATTCTGCAGTGGTTCTGCAGTGGTGGTCGGTGGTGGCTTGATGCCGGTGGCATTTGTTGCTGATGAATGGTTACTAGTGGTTCACGACTGTCTCCATGTGGGGGATCCAGATCCGGCGACGGACGGCAACAATTTGGTGGTGGATACCAGTGGCGGTGGCATTAGGGGTTCACTTTGGTTAGCAATTTCAGTTGTTTTTGTTTTCTGTTGTGTTACGGTTTGGTTAACGACTTCCTTAACAGCATGTGTTGCTATTTGTTGCGCCAATTACACTTCCGCATTTATAACAAAGGCAAAGATCATTTTCGGTGAACTCATTTATGTGTCTAAACTTTCTGCCTTAGGCAATAGTTTCATTCGCTTTTATTTAGCGTTTTTTTGCTGTATTTATGCGTATTGTTATTGCTCGCCCAATCATTTGGCGCCTGTTTCTGCAAATTAGTGTTGTATTATGTTGTTGTGCTGTGTTCCCTTATAATATTGAATATCTGGGTTGAATACAACACTTCATTATCAACAAAAAAAAGGCAGTGTTATCATAATCGAACTGAACTGATCAAACTGATAAATCATTTAATCGATCGGTTAACTAGACTGGTTCATATCAAACCGGTTGTAAACTGGTTTATAAATCGACGAATTGGCCGGTCAAACCGATGAACCAGCCAGTTTTTAAAAATCGGTTCTCATGTGTTTAAAATTTGAAAATTAAAACTTTTTGCTTAATTATGTAACAATTTGAAATCAAATACATAATTTACATTGTATTTTATGAATTAAAGAACTTAATTGCTTAATTTTTTAATATTTGTTTAATTTGTAGGGTTTTTCAATATATTTATTTATTGAAAATATATTTTTTTAAAAATATATATATTTTCATTTCTACTGCTCGACCAATGAACCACTAATTGAACCAATAAACAAGTGAATTGGTCTCACGCCCTATTCAATGGTCCATCCGGTTATGATAACATTGGTACTAGGCTTAAGAGAGAGACAGGGGTACTAGAGTAATTTTAAAATTTCCATTATTAATATAATTGAGTTAATTCTTAAGGATTGGAGATGTGATTTTTAACATAGCAGGGATCAAAAAATATATCAAACCTTAGGACCTAGTGGGTAAGTTGCCATTCTGTTTTGTACTTTAAGCATTTAATGTTTTCAATAAATAACTTATTTTGATTTTATTTTTTATTTTTTTTGAAGAGAACTTATTTTGATTTTATTAAAAATTGAATTATACTACCATTATCATTATTATTGAACAATTTTTGAATTTGACTATTCTATATCTTGATATAAAAAGTATCATAATTATATATTCTCTAATCATGACCAAAACAACAAATTATACCTTGACGTAAAACTTTTATGGATAACAAAAAAATTCTCAATTTTAACTTGTCTATACTTAATAATCAAACTTGAGAATTTGAAAGAAGAGTTGTCCAAATTGCTCTACTATTCTCTGGATGGAGCAAAATCATGTTTATAATAATGTTATTTTCCTCGTATTTTTGTTTCAATAAGAAAATGTAATATATTGAGATAAAAATATATATGTAATTTATTGAACATTAATTTGTTATAAACAGTATAATTATACTAAGGTTTCAATTTAACAAAAAAAAGAAAGTTTTCAGTTAGTAAGTTAGACAATAATATCCAATCTAATAACAATCCTACCATTGAAAAGGATAATCAAAATTTTCTTTTAGGTTTTGTTGCTTCAATGTCTCAATAAATCTCACTTAAATTTGACATAATGATTTAATCACAGCAATGGTAATTGTTTCCTATAGCAAAAGATGAGACTTACCAAAAACCTTGATCAAGACATATATACTTTGGTAAGGAAAGCCATTAATTGTCGATAATTTTGTAGGACATCCTAGGCAAATGGTGCACATCTACCTTAACATGCGTTTGGTTATTGGGGAAATATTTGACATGGGATCTTGAATTATGGTGTTTTTGCCGAGACTTTTTCTCGGAGGAAATGATCTTGTTTGTTTGTATTTGGTTCTTGTAATGATTCTCAGATCGACTGCAACTTCAATGGCGGTATTGCGAGAAACCAGCCTTTCCAAACCTGGTAGCACCAATTTGTAAAATATGTACATCGTATCTTGGGACATTACACACTAGTTTTTTTTTTCTTTTTTCTTTTTTTGATAACATTATACGCTACTTTAACAACCATACTAAAATGCATGAAATTTATAAAGATACTAAATGAAAGGTTTTGAGAAATGTTTATCCAAATAGGAAGATTATCATTGCTGGTTACACAATTGTTCATCATAGCATAACTATCAGGACCGCCAAAATTCACCAGCGAGAAAACCACATTGAAATCCCATAGTGGTTAAGATCTACGTGAAGCATTTTCCTCATCTTACATCATGCATGAAGCAATCTCAAATATTAGGCATAGATGTTTGAACTATCACCAACTATAGTTAATTATGTGTTGATCATATTAACATATTAATTCAATTTATTTGTCCTCATATTACTAACAAAAATTGTCATTTAATCCATGGGACGTGACTTCACTAATTCTCAAGTATTGACTTATACGTTAAGTTTTACGTTCAAACATCAAGAGATGTACCCACAAAACTTAATTTTTAAAACAACCGAGATTGTGTATTGAAAGGTACTTTTTAGACATCCCAAGATTTGATAACCATAATTTAAAGGACTATAAAGAAGTTATCCTCGACCAAAGAAAAGTAAAAAGAAAAATTGACAAAAGGTTATTCGATTAAAATTTCGCAACATGTCTGATTAATTTAGAATGTTTTGTTTGCATTTCACTATTCAAACTCACGCCAATCCAAACAATCTTTTGTTTTGCCCTTTTATCGCCTTTATATCATCTCTTTGAGGTCCTTTGCTCCATTATTCCATTTTTGATAAGATTTGGACAAAATATGTCAAACATAATGTCAGATGATTATTGGTTCTTCAAGTCTGATTCAAATAATCAAAGAATTAAGTCGAAAAATTCTTCTTCAGATTATGCAAAATTTAGAACATTAAGGTAAAATGAGAGTATATGTGATTAACAAATTTAGAATTATTAGTGAGCTAAAAGAGATTTTTTAATACAATGAATAATACGAATAAATATTAAGACTAGTTTACTACTAATAAATTAGAACATAAAAACAAATTAATAACTTGTAACTTTTTTCCCTTTTAACACCAGCATGGATGTAAATAGCTGAATCAATTATAATATCTGTCGCTCTCAGTGGAGGAATGCATACATAGATTTGGAGAAATCATTTATGTCTGGATTGAAATCCAAATGCATTATTTCAATGACCAAATTTTTGTCACTTTATATAAAGTATTTTATAATGAAAGTAGAAGCACTAAATTTTGAAAATCAAATCAAGTCCACCTGAACAGAAGCCGCATGGCAATTATATGTTCATGGATATTTTTTTGTGCATGTAAACTTTTGTTGGGCATGTGAGAAACAAACTATGATTATATAGCTTTTTGGTTGTTGATCAGTTCACTAAATAATATCAGGAAAGAAATTCATATTCAATGTTCATACATATAGGTTTCTTCATTGGAAAAGCAATTCCATATATGCTAATTCTATTCTAACGGGAGTTTTAATCCGACAACATCATGGTTCGGAACAAATATCGTTGGTCAGTAAAGAAAAAGTAAATTTACGTTATTAATAAACTGTTGGTTTAGTGGTTGGGATATTGGTCTTATTAGGGACGGATCCAAGGGTGGTCACAGGTAACGTGATCCTGGCGCCGACCGGATGTCATATATAAATAGTTTCATTATAATAACTTTTAAGTCTTTAAAATTAAAAAAAATAAACAATTAAGTCCTCAATTTGATTATCGTTCATTTGTCTGCCACTAAAGTCACTGTCAACTTCCGTGACGCCATTCAACAGTGTTCCTGAGTGAAAATAATATTGGGCTCATCACTAGGTTTTATATAGAGTATTTGACAAAAATTTAAGAGTTCAAATATCAGATAAAATACTTGTTAAGAGAGAAAAAACGTTAAAATTGTAATTTTCGAGATGATTACCCACTCATTGTTAAAATAAATAAATAAATTCAAATCACGACATACAAGTTCGAACATCCAAATAGAGGGAGACGAAGATGTATTTGAGGTGGTGATACAGTCAAGTCAATTAAATTTTGATATGTCGAAATTTGGCTTATGTAATAAGCTAAGTTTCATGGCTTTTGATGATCAAACTCTTACCGACTTGATCACTAAACTACTCACAAGCAGTTGAAGTTATTGTTGAAATTCGGGTCATTAACAAATTGAGATTTGAAATTAAGTTATAATCCTTGGTTAGATTATAGCTTCGACCATAAACCAACTCTTACTAAACTGAACATCGAGCTGCTCGCCGGTAGCGGGTGAAACAGAGACAAAAACATTTACGATCTGTTTAGTTAATAATTTTTTTATTAATTTTTAAAAAATTAGAAAACAAAAATGAAAAAATGAAAAATTTGTTAAAAAAAGTTTTTGATTAGTGCTTTTAATTTTCATAAAATAAAAAAAATCAACTAAACAGAGCCTTAAGTTTGGAAAAAAAAATTGAAAATGATTTGATCTATAATGTTGTGTATTTCTTCATCTGTTTCATTTCAATCCTTGCAAAACAGGACAATGCTATTTACCTTCTATAATATACTATCACTGATAATCTACCAGTAACTTAACAATAAGAAATGGAATTGGAAAGGAGTTACCAATAATCCCCACAAGAACATGATCCATTCTCAAAGTGGTGGAAACGCTTCCTGTCCCTTACAATGATCTGACGATTATATATCTTTGATATTAGTTTTATTGATGAGTGACAGTCTTCACAAACCCGCAGGTTCTTAACAATCAGCAGAGATGTTTGAGGGCTCGTGCTGATTAAGCCGAATGCAATTGCAAACTTTTCGCTATGATAGTGCAGCACGGTTTCTTTATCTTCTTCTTCCATGTTAAGGAGTACTTGTGTGGTGTTTGGCCTATAGCCTGCAGATTTCAATCGATTCGCAATTTCCTCCAACATCGAATGGATCGCTTTAGCTCTAGTGTGGGAATCGTCCTCTACAAGGAATTCATGAATTACTCCGTCGAGCTCAATACAACTGCATCCCGGATCCTTCCTTATATCCATTTCCTTCATTTTCAGCCTCACTTCTGCAACTCCTTCCCAATTCCCTAAAGAGGCATACATGTTGGATAAAGCGACGTAAGATCCACTGTCATAGGGATACATGTCCATCAAAACATTTGCAACGCGTTTTCCGATCTCAATGTTTCCATGCATTTTGCAAGCACCAAGCAAGGCCTTCCATATCACATCATCTGGTTTAATTGGCATGTTTAGAATAAGCTGCTCTGCCTCTTCCAATAGCCCAGCGCGGCCTAATAGATCAACCATGCATCCATAATGTTCTATTTTAGGTTCCAAACCAATAATATTGACCATGTGATCAAAGAATGCCCGGCCCTGTTCAACTAAGCCAGCATGGCTACAAGCACTAAGCACACCAATATAAGCACCATCGTTGGGTATAACACCAGCTTTTTGCATCTTCCAAAAGTAATTGACCGCATCCTTTGCCCGACCATGAATAGCAAGACCACCGATTACAGCACTCCACGTAATAGCATTCCTTTTATTACGTATCCTCACAAATACTTGAACAGCCTTTTCAACACTTCCACACTTGGAATACATATCAATCAAAGCAGAACCAAGCACATCATCAATCTCAATTTCATTCTACTCAGCATACAAATGCACCCACTTTCCTAACTCTAGAGCTCCAAGCCGAGAAATTGCAGGAAGAATACTAACTAAAGTCACATAATTCGGAGACACATCACTCAACTGCATATCACGAAACATCTCCATTGCCTCCTTAAAATACCCTTTTTGTGCATAACCTGGAATCATCGCATTCCACGAAACCACACCTCTTTGAGGCATTTCATCAAACAACTTCCTCGAAGACCCTATGTCTCCAATCCTCACATATCCATCAACCATGACATTCCGCAAAACAATAATACCCTCTTCCCTCCTTTTATGATTCATCAATTTCCAATCATTACTGTACTGATTAACATACTTATCAAACAAAACAAGAGCGTCACTCATAACCCTACACATGACATACATTCTAACAAGATAACTAGCAACAAACTCATCACTATCCAATCCCAGTTTCACAACAAACCCATGAACCAGCTTTCCCTCTTCGACCCCTCCTAATAAAGCACAAGCCTTTAACACTGAAGGGAAAGTGAACCCATTTGGCCTTACATCACCAGCACTACACATTTCACAAAATAACAACAAACTCTCTAATGGGTCAGCACTACCACCATCATTGTCATCAGTTTCAGTGAAAGCTCTAATAATGGTGTTCCATGAGAAGCAATGGGGTTCTTTCATGTGGACAAAGAACTTACGCGCATAATTGAGATTCTTGTGTGCAGAGACGGATAGAAATTTGAGGATTTCATCCGCGGCGAGAGGGTCATGGATTAGTCCTGTTTTGATGAAGTGGGCATGGATTTGCTTGATGACTTTGATGGTTTTGCATTTTGCTATTTGCGGGAATTGTGAAGATGGGTGTGTTGGTGTTGGTGTTGTGGGTTTGTAGATTGTGGAGTTCATTGTTGAAGCATTGGAGGTGGTTAGAGTGTTTGGTTCACGAGGTTTCTGTTTAGGGACTGAAAAAGTCTGGCTTTGAGGATGAGGACTGGTTGGGTTTGATCTGTGTGTGGATAATTCGGATGTTAACGGTATGTTTAGCTTGCATGTGGTTGTTCCACGTTAACTGTAATAACGACTAACCAACAATATGTAGGTTATAATGTCAAAAAAAAAAAACTGTCGGTTAGCTCTAATGTCTCCTGCTAGTATTTGCCAAGAATTTCGCTCTAATCCATAATTAGAGAAAATTTGTAACTATGGCTTTGTTTGGTATAGAGGAACTTTGGATAGGGAAAGAACGTTATTTAGTAGTGTTTGGTTTATATTAGTATTTGATTAATTTGCTGAGTTTCTTGGTAACATACTTCTTATCCGTGAAGGAAGAAAAATCACAGGGGAATAGTGAGGTTTTTTCTTCCCGAGACCTCCAACCCATCTCTTTTTGCTTCTTCTCACCCTCTGTTCCATGTATTTTCATTTTTGCGCGAATTTGCAGAGAAGAGCGCAAAGATCAGAACCTCTCCCTCAATCCCCAAATCCTCTCTAAGCCGACTCTCAATCTCTCTCGGCACACTCAATCTTCTCTCTTTTCTTCCTGCACTCTGTATCCCTCTAACCCCACGCTCAAACCACCAACTTAGAATCTACAAATTATGTATTCAATCACTTCAATTAACTTCAAATGACGATTATAACTATTACTTTAATTGTAGTATAATATAACTATTATAACGATTTCTTTAATTATAGCAGAATATTTATTAGTTTGTGCCCGTTGCTTTTACTCTTCATACCAGGGAAGTTGTCCGCATTAAAAATTTGGTCTTCTCCTGAGAATTTTGATTGTAGTATTTGCATTTGAATTGTTACTGGGTTAATTTTGCTCAATAGTTCAGTACAAAGATGGGAAGAATTAATATTTCTATTTTATTTCGCTAACAATTGTGATCAGCGTGTGCTTTCTTTTGATAATTTTCTCATCTATTTTACAATTCACGTTGATTAAACCAATCCCTATTCGCTCTAAGACGGTTTAGAAATTGTCTAAGGAGATTTTGCATTGACTTGCAATTTTGTCACGCCTTTCAATTTTATGAAGTACTCATTATTGTTTAAAAACCTTGTTGAGATTGAAGTGAGATTTTTTTAAAGAAGATTGAAGACAAACCTTAAAAGAATCAATTTAAATCAAAGAGGGACTGATTTGTGAATGAAAATAAATTGCTGGTTGGACACGGAAGGACACACGGGTAGGGCTGGTAATTTCTGACATGTTTATGACACGATAACAAGATTACGGTGTACACGATTATGACACGACAAGAATGACACGAAATCAATTTTTTTAATGTTTATGTTATGTATAATGATGTGTGATAATAAAATGACATGACACGATTATAACACGACTAACACGAATTGTCACCCCTACACAAGGGCGTGGCACTGCTCGTGTGCGACGCTAGAAACGATTTGGAAGCAAGTTGGGTGGCCACGGCCGTGGCCTTGCCCGTGGCGCTCTAAGAGGTGTTTTTTCAAGACACGGACTTGCTTTCTTGGTCGTGTCTCGATGGGCAACCGTATCTTGGTCTTTTGGTCCGTGTTTGATTATTTTCAGCCTAAAACTTCAAGTTTGGTCGGGTTTGGGAGTAGGTTTAGGGTTTTTCTTGTCTATTTTGGCTTGTATTTCTTGTAAACTATAAATAGGTAGCTTAGGAGCAATCTTATAAGCTTTTAAACGTCGTTGTAAGTCTTTGCGCTTGTTTTGACTCTGAATAGTAGAATTATTTGTGCTCTGCCCGTGGACATAAATCGAATTGATCGAACCACGTAAATTTTGTGTCCTTGTGTGATTAATGTTTGTTATTTTGTATTCTTTTATTGCTGGTTTTGTCCTGACACACCTATTAGATTTATGATAGTAATTATGTGTTTGAAAATGTAGGTATACTGTACACTGTAGTCCTCATGCAGATGCCAGATTTTAGATTTGTTCGAGTCTGGAAGATGGCGCAAGTAGAAAATGGCTTCCCAGTCCAAATCTTCGATCTCAGTTTCTACAGCCTCAAGTCCTTTGCTTGCCACCATTTCTTTGAAGCGTTAATCCAAGCATTTTTTGTGGTGCGCTTTTGTCATTCTCTCCACTATGTCCTAAAACTCTCTGTGTGCGCCATACAAATTCCACCATAACATATGCAAAAGTCAATTAACTCATTGGTGCCTTTTCCGGTCACCAACGAGGTATTCGACCAAATGGTATTGATAAGCGGCGAAAGCTTGGGGTGCATAGTTAACATGAAAGGGCAAATGCAGATTACTGTAGTACAGCCCAAGCATTCCGAAATTATGTATTCATCGCCTACATGTGGGAGAGTTTTCATATCACATAAATACAAACTTGTTTGAGCTTGGTAGATCGAAGCGCTTGTTTCCATTGATAGATGCTTCACCAACGAAGCTGAGCTATCGATCTAAGGCAAATAATTGGCAAACAGAGGCAGCCAAATGCATAGTTCATCCCTTCCTTTTATGGCCACAGTTCGGAGGTTGCTGCATCCGATTTATGTCCTATTCAAATTTGATCAGAACTGCTCAAACCTCTGTGGAAGTGTTGTTGGAAGCTATCTCAGATTTTAGACATGGATATAGATAAAAGGATTAGAAAAGAACTGTTGAAACTACACAATAAAAGAAACAGACCAGTTTTCTGTGGACAAAATGGCGTTGCATTCATTTGTAAATACAATAGATTCTACAATTTGTTCATATCTATATTCTAATATGACATGCACAAGGGTTTGAAGAATTTACTCTTGCTTTTACCTCCTCACTTGTATTTTTCCATTATTCTTCTTGCCTCTTCTAAGGAGTCCTCTGAAGACTCTGTACCGTTTCCTCCTTTTGGACCATCATCTTTATTCAACGCGATAAAAATGAAATATGAGAGTCCCATTGTGGCCTGTTCGTCAAAGAGATTGCCATAGTCAGGATCACAACACCACCAAAAATATACTGCTCAGACCTGCTGCTTAAAACAAGAAGATCCATAAGAATTATTTTCACAAAT
>CAODLS013043628.1:0-11374 GCA_948243855.1 Flueggea neowawraea
TTGTTACTAAACTAATGTCAAACACACGTCCTCCTTCCACCTTAAAAAGGAAGATTAATGGATTTGCTTTAAATTAAGTTAATTAATCCACTTCTTAAGAGACTATACAGGATACAGATACAGCTGCGAAGCCACCAAAGAATACTAAAGATCAACTATTCGATATTGGTTTCATCAGCAATTAATGGATCGACATACTGAATTTGAACTATGCATGTTCATGAATCAAATTGCAAATGACAACTGTTGCATATACATGTGTTTTTATTTTCACACCTTAATTTATCTGATGAACTCCATGTCAATGAACTCCCCAACCAGTTATGTGACGAGGGTAAGGCACAAGTTTAAAAAATAGAAAAAAGGGCTGGGATTGAGCAAAAAGTGGGTACAGAAAATAAACTGGAGTGTGTGTTTCTAATATAAAAACACAGAGAGAAAGGAGAAGAGAACGGGTGGGGGTGGGGTCCGTGACACAAGTAAAGCGGCTTCGAACCGACACACTCCATCCTCTTTAAATTATTTCTGCTTTCTCAATTGGCAAAAAAATAAATTATTTCTGCTTCCTCCAACTTGTTGCTGCCCTGCCATGCCATCCTCTCTTTTGCTTCTGCCTTAGTTATGCCTTTTCTATCTTATCGTTCACACTTTTATACTTTGTGATTTTGTTTTTAATAAATTGTACAAATAAATTATAAAAATAAATTATACATTGAAGAAGAGAAGTTGGTATATTTTTGTAAAACTACAATATTTTTAAATAATGATCAATATTAAAGTAGCAATGTAGTGGCAAAAAATCAATCAAGCACACCCAAAATTCGCTCTTACACCAGGCTTTTTTCTTTTTTAATAAGTCTTCTTACACCAAATAATATAAAGCGCTTAGGAATATATTTTTCATAGAATTCAAACTCAAGTCTATACATTTTGAGAGCACGAAGTAACCATTAGATTACAATTTACATTAAATACATCCATTACCACATCAAAATTCACAAAACTTGATGAATTGAAGCACAAAGTTTTAAAATAAACGAATAATTATATATTTCTCTCTCTCTCTCTCTCTCTCTCTCTCTATATATATATATATATATATATTCCAATTTTATCAATGTATTATTGATTTAATAATGGAATATGACATTAAACTAAATGAATCAGATGAATTTCTCAATGTTCATAACACCGTAAAAACATTTTTCTATTAATTTTCCTGAAAACCTTAAGCCAATATTGTTTTAATTTTCCTAAAAAAAACTATTAGGGTGTTGTCTAATTGAATTGAATCTGTGGCACGACGTTACTAGTCTTATGATCCTTTCCCCCTTTCTCATGGAGTGGAGGCTGAGGGAGGGTGCCATGTCAGTCCCGCTGAAAGTGACGTGGCATAACGGTATTCCCCGTTTGTTGTGCTGTATCGAAGCTCCATGAAGGATTGGTGCCACATCATCATGCAAGTGGGATCCACTCCCTCGCAAAATGCATTGGAAACTAAATGCTCTCGCAATAATACTTTGATTCTGAATAGGCCTTGGCTGTGTCTCAAAATTGCTAAACTGCCATTCCTGAATCCTGCATATATTCCCCAAATCTTTGCGTATTTTCTCCGAATTAGAAACAGAGAGCACGGAATTTTAAAGTGGAGAAGGAAACAAGAGCGATGAAAATACTACTAATATGTTGGTTCCAAGATGCATTTTGTTTGAAATAAAACAATGAACGAACAAAGCAAAATAAATGATGTGATCCTTAAATCCTAGCAAGTGGGGATGGTTTAGTCTACTAAACTTGACGTCTGGGGGGATGCACCACAAGTTCACAACCCTTCCCTAACATGAACGTGGACCCATGAATCTTGATTGCCCCATCTTGACCATTCAAATTTCTCTTTTCCTATTCTCATCATACCATAGTATCAATCTCTTCCCACAATTTTTTTTTTGAAATCATCTCTTCCCACAATTATTGAGAGTGATTTGTATTGTTGTTGCCAATTTTTACGACACAACCCAATAATAAGCAACTCCTAATATTGAATCATTTGGCAACAAAAATGTAGTTTGATCCTCTCCCTCAACTTTTACAAGTTAAAAAAGTCCTTGCAGTTTTTTTACGTACCTTCTTTTTTCCCCTTAGGAGCTGCCTAATTAAACAGCTAGAAGCCAAAGAGAGGGTTAAGAGATAAAATAAGGAGGAAGAAGGGAAGTTTGATTAATGAAAGGATTAGGAGAGGGTGTTTTGGCAGTTGGCAAAAGGGGAGTTATAAAGAAGAGGAAGGACAGGGTATCGTTGCACATGGGTTATGGCCTTATTTGAACATAACAATATCGCTTCTAAGAAGACCTCCCTATTTCTTTATAAGTTTTCCTCTCTTTTATGAATTTTTATAGTAAGCAAAGCATCTTTAATGGAGTGAAGCTCAACCACCTACATAGAGAGAGAAGTGGCTTTTTGTTCCAACTTTGCATGTGCTGGGTTTCCAGTTTAGTATTTCTACTTCCTGCGCTTTAACCCCAAACTAAACCTTCCCTTCCTGCGCGCATACAACTCTCTGTTTCCTCCACTCTATTGCCTAAATTTGACTTCCATCTTTTTTTTGAGGGGTGGGGGGTAATTTTGGTTGCACTTCAGTACTAATTAAAATTCAAACCTCTTGCGTTTTTGAAACACAAGAACAACTTAATGTATTAAATCAGTGTTTAATACAGATATAAGAAACATTGAAAAATCATAACTTGATGACTCGATAAACTAGTATATAGAATCAAACGTCTAGCTAACTAAATATAAACCGCTATATTTGTAATTCTCTTTATATAAGAAAATAGGAGCTTTCTTTTCAATGTGAATAAACTAAATACTCCTTTGTATTTTGTATGCAGAGCGTAAATGCTAATTTCAAAGTTGTAGGAGTTATATTACAAAATTAACAAAAATCACTGGACAAGGATCACACTGGGTGTTGAGAACCCATAATGACTGCTAATTTAGAAGGTAGCACCAAAACCTAATTAAGCAGATACTGAATAATTAACAGACAAATTGTTTCACCTCTTTCTCGCTTTCTGGGTCGTTAATTAATCATTGTTAAGCCATAATTAATTGTTGCATGCTATCCAATTTTACCTCACCTACTCCTCCAGTAACATCGCACGCCTCCAAGGGAGATCAATCAATGACTCTGATCGAGTGTAATGCAACTTGCTGTATATTTTTTTCTTACCAATTAAACAGCGAAATCTAATTATACATTTAGGCATTATATGCACTTGATTCCCACTAACAATTCCAATTACAATAACCAAAGTTTTTGTTTTCTGAGAATTGTAGAGAAATTTAGTTAAAAAAAGGGGAAAATAACATTAGAGCAAAGACAACCTATGTTCCACGGAAACTTGGTTTAACAGGAGGTTCGGCGTTTCCGAAACGTTTCTGAAACGAAATCTACAGAAAACCTTTAAAAAACGTTTCAGCAAGTTTCTTAATTAAACCAAAATTTTGGAAACATTTCCTAATAAAAAATGCGTTTTCACTACAAAAAATCAAACCCTAATGATTTTGAACCATGATCAAAAATTCAAAAATTCACCCAACGTCATAAAGCAGGACGCAAACTTTATCGATTTATTTATTTTATAAGTGCTGACTTTGAATAATGATCGCAATAATTAATAATATCTAATAATCAGTAATATCCAATAACTTTGATTATAAAAGTTTGAGATACTTTTATTACTAAGAAACTTTTAAGTTATATTATAACTATTATAAATATTTTTAAATATATTTTTATATTTTTAATATTTATAAAGATATATATATATTTATTAAATATACTTTTTTCCCACGTTTTCGTTTCTTATATTTTTTAAAATTGACATTTTTCGTTTTCATTTCCGTATCCGTGCTACATAGAAGACAACATCAAATGATGTCGTTTTTGGATAACGCAGGGAGATCATCTGCAGAAATCTAATCTTTCTAAACAATTGGATTTTCTTCTTCATTTTATCTATTTTTTTTTTAATTTTGTTTCACCAGACCCAATTATAATCCCAAGTAAATCCACAATCTGCCAAAACGCACTCCCACTAAACTGCCACAGCAACCGCAGACACACTCTTGTAATTATCCCCAAACTCCAGGGGCATTTTCCAACCACGGCCTCTATAAAACCACACTCCCTCGCACCGTTCAAAACCTATCAAAACGGCAAAACTGAAAAACAAAAAACGAATTCGAACGCACCAACCGAACCAAACAGCACTTTAATTTTCCCTCATTTCTCACACTTTGCGGGAAGCAAAATGTCAGCAAGGTTAGGAAAATGCAGTAAGATCCGCCACATTGTGAGGCTCCGCCAGTTGCTACTGCGGTGGAGGAACAAGGCGAGGATGTCAGCCAATCACAGGATACCATCAGACGTCCCCGCAGGCCACGTGGCGGTGTGTGTGGGGAGCAGTTGCAGGAGGTTTGTAGTGCGCGCGACGTACCTGAACCACCCCGTATTCAGGAAGCTTCTGTTACAAGCCGAGGAAGAGTACGGATTCGGTAACCATGGACCGTTAGCGATCCCTTGCGACGAGACGGTTTTCGAGGAAGTGATTGGCTACATTTCGAGATTGGAATCGGGTAATTCGGCGACCCGGTTTTTGAATCTGGAGGATTTTCAAAGATACTGCCACGTCGGAGTCGTGAGTAGTAAGCTCGATTTTTGGAAAGAATCTCGGCCGCTGCTTCACAGCTTCGCTGATAAGACCATCTGATGATAGAAAAACAACCACGCACAGTAAAAAGAATGGAAGAAAAGATTTCGATTCTGACCCGGGATGACTCAGTCCGAGTTAAGGAGGCTCTAGAGGGGAGAAATTATGAGAGTGACCGAGTTGGAAATAAATTTGGACTCGGTGGGGTTGGGTTTTTACTTGGCATGTACAAGGAGGTGAGTTTGGTGGGTGCTTTGTCGTTTTCCTTTTTTACTTTAAATTCTTTTGGCGAGTTATTGAGTGAGAGGGTTCTTCTGTAATTGAACTCACCGAAGACTGCGTGGAGATGGCTGAAAGTGGATGCGTTATTGACCACCGAGTCGTCCCGGGTTCGACTCGGAGTGGAGGAAGAAACGGAAGCACAGAGAGAGAGGGAGAGCAATTGAGGAGTGAATTAAAATTATAATGCAAATTCCATTATTTGTTAAAATTGATAAATGGTACAAGTGTAGAGAATTTCCCATTGAATTGCCAATATTACAATTATCATTGGGTATTTTCCCCCTTTTTTCAAAGAATAGCAGTAATTTCAATGATTAATATAGAATAAATGGAGAAGATGGAGATGAAGATGTAGTGGTGGGCAATGGAGATATGATTGGTATGAAGCCATGGGAAAAGATTATCAATTTGCTCTGTTACTCAGCACACCTGCTGCCTGATGCCCTATTACAATTCTTTCTGCTTTTCTCTTTTTACCCTTTAAATACTACCAACTTTTTCCTTTTTTAACTTTTCTATTTTTTATTTTATTTCTATTTTTTAACACGAATTTTTATTTAAAAAAAACACTTATTTTTATTTATATTTAGATGTAGGGAATTTTGCTCTGAAATCGTCAAGGGATGCATTAAGATACAATTCACATTTTAAAAAAAACAAATATTTACAAATGAAATTTCAATCTGAGCCGCCTCCTTCAATTATCTACAAATTTTAAAAACATTTACGAATTGCAGCATTCTATTTTTTTTTCCTTTTCTTTTTTCTTTCTGGAGGAGGAAGTCCTACCGGTCAGCTAATCATGGCCAACTTAGTAATAGAAAAAAAAATTGATTATGGAATTTAATTTATTTGGTTCGGAAAGTCTATTTTTTTAAAGCACCATGATGACAATCGAATTAATTATCGCATCGTTGATGAAAAACGGCAATTGATAAAGTTCTACGTACTAATCGCTGTCTTAAGCCGTGTCAAAAGTTTTATAATTTTGATACCAACCAACGGATCAAACCCTGCTTGTGTAAACTACACTTCTATATATATATAAGTCTAAAATAATAACTAAAATGTGACCTCTCATTTTACTATTTTTTAGAACGTTATCTTCTAAAAAAAGTTATTAGAATACAAACTTTTAACTGTTTATGAGAAATTATGAAAAAATTGTCAAAAATTGAATTCAATTTCTCACAAAAACATCGACGAAAATTTATTAAAAAGAATTGTCAATAAAGCAACTAGTGTACAAAGCTTAGATAAAATGTATACAAATGTAGACAATCCTCAAATAAGTATTTATTTTTTAAAAATAGAAAAAATAATTAACATTAACATACAACTTTCCAAATATCGGATACAGCTCGCCTCTTGCTTTTGCCAGAAGCGTGGGGATGTGGGACTTGTTTGACATTTTCTTATTTTCCAGGGACATATCGGTCAGCTAAAATTAGCTACATCCCAAGTTAAAAAATATCAAAATAAATAGTTTTTTTATTTTGTAAATGTAAAATATTATTTAAAGAAATATAATTAAAGGTTATTGTTTTGGACGTTTTCGCAACGTCTTGCCTTTCAAGTGACACCTCTGCAAACTAAAAATAATTTTCACTTCCTCACCCACCGCTAGGGCTCGATTCGAGCTTAGTTGAATCGAGTTTTGAAGTATTCAAACTCAGCTCATCATAAGGTTCGTTAGTTTTTTGAACTCGGTTTAACAAATACTCAAATAAATTTTTAGACGAGATTTACTAGTTCAGTTTTGGAAACAACTCTACAAATAATATAATCAAATTTAGGTTAGTTCAATAAAATCATGTTGAATATATAATTGAACAAAGAACTATTAGAAATTTCAATTTGTTTCACAAGTTCAATCTAATATTAGATCATCTTATATGAGTATACTTAGATTTTTATAGACACGGTCAATTAGTGTAAATTTGAATTTTTGTTGATGTGGCCCAAATATTAAATACAATTTCAAATATAAACATATTTTTCATAATTTAGTTTAACACACATACACATATATACACACGTGTATATATATTAGATGAGCCTACAAACGTGTTTGTTCACTAGTTTTCGAACCGAGCTTTTGGGTATTCAAGCTCGGCTCGTTTATTAAAAAGAACCTAAAATTTTGTTCAAAATCGGCTCATTTATTATCGAGCCGAGTCGTGAATGAGCTTTTATCGAGTTGCTGGCGAGCGGCTCGGCTTATTTCCACCCCTACCCACCATCAGCGCCTACACAGAACCTCCTTCTCATCCTCCTCCATTACTAGACATGGATAAACCAACCCGAAACCGGAGAACCGGACCGGTTAAACCTGTTGAAAATTGGATCGGAACCAGAAACTGTGAATCGCACAGTAAAAACCGGCGATTCATGGTTGGTTCAGGTTCAGGCTACCAAAACCTGTGGAAATGGCAGTTCCGACGGTTTAACCGGTCAAACCAGATAAAAATTGATATTTAGAAAATATTTAGAAATGTAATTAATGTGCTACTCCATATTAAAAAGAAATGTAATTAATATTTAGAAAATAATATCTTTATCAAAGCGGGAAAAAAAAGCAAGAACAAGATAAAAATTGATTAAAAAAAGTGGACCGAACCAGACCAGAACCAAAACCGGCGGTTTAACATGTCAAACCTAGTCAAACCAGAAACCGTTCCAAATTGGAGAACCACGGTCCGGTTCAGGTTCAAGCTTTTGTTGAACCGGAACTGCCAATTCGTGAACCGTGGCCACCCCTATCCATTACCATCGCCACTCTCCGCTCTCATCTTCTTCACCATCATTCAAACGACAATTTAAGGATCTTCATTTTGCTGACTCTCATTAACAGATTCGTCCTTGTCTCATCTTATCAAAAGCCACATTTCATCCGATGAGTTCATTAGTACAAACTTGCACCTTTGTCTATGTGATCAAAATATTAAATATTATTTCAAACATAAGCATATGTATGTATGTATGTATGTAAATAAATTTATTTACGAGTATGTTCATGAATTTTTAGAGCTGAACTTTGGATTGTTCAAGTTAGACTCGTTTACAAAGATGAGCTTAATATTTTGTTTGCGAACATACTCGTTTATTAATGAGCCGAGCTCGAACGAACTTTTCTCAAACTGAGCTCCAAGGCGCTTGACTCATTTACATCCCTACGAGCCACCGCATACTGAGGACAATACTTGTTGAAAATGACAAGCAACCGAGCAATACAACTCAAGGCGGGGAAAAAAAAAAGAACAGAAATATACATACACACGTGATTTTATTTGACTTCTAAAGTGCTAGTATTTGAAGAAAAATGGATGTCACAATCAGGGTTGCTTTTTATCTAGGAATTTTGGCTCCAAAAATATTTTAAGAAACAGTGGATTAAGAAACTGCACAAAAACAGTTAGTGGATAAACTTCACTCATATTTTTTGAATCATTTGCTAATTGAGGGAGTATAAGTCAATTAGTTGCACAAAAGAAGCTTAATTTTATCCATCGGTGGTGGGCACATTATGATGAAGCTTCCAAGTTTACCGTCTAATCATCAAGGGATCAGATTAGGCTAGATTTGGTTTCCCTTCAGTGATTCTCATTCATTCCTTTGAAAAAGAGAGAGCTTCTCAACAATTAGTTGTGGTGGTGGGCAAGGGCAGTAACCATATCAACCAGGCCTTCACCCCCAGACACGAGCTCATTGATGTCTGACGTAAAATAAAATTACTATCAGGCTGGGCTTCTCTTCCGCTTTATACCTAATGGAGTTGCTGAGTAGGCCTACATCATGCCCAGACAAGTGCCTCCCCTTGTCTAAGCAAATCGGCTCATACTTTTAGCCCAATTGCGTCTAATTGATCATGGGGAAATTACGGCCTGTTCTCTTGAACGCAAAATTTGCTTTGAATGCTGCAAAATCAAACTTCCCACAAATTCCGGACCTTTCATTTTGTATACGATATCACTTCATTTTTTATATGCTAGGTTAAAATAAAAAAAAAAACACGACCGTCAAAAAAACTCAAAAAAACCAAAAAATTACCCAATTTGTACTATTAAAAAGAACAAAAAATTTCAACACATAAAAAACAAAAGAAATAGAGTTCATCCACAAAAAATAAATATGGACACTAAAAAATAAAAATAACAGAAAACTAAAAAAATCAAAAAGATAAACAAACATTAGACCCTAGTTTTGAAAACTAAAAATAAACAAAAAATAAACCCCAAAAAAAACTGAACTATATAAATGCACTGATGATTCTGTCCATAATTTCGGCTTTTTGAAAAAAATTTTGTAATTTCGACTTTTAAAAGGGGCTCGCACGAAAGCACAAAAATTCAGGAAATTTTTTGCAATTATGTTTCCGAATCGTCTTTCCATTACATTTTGGAGTAGTCTTAATTCAAGCCGCGTTTTTCAAATTTTCTGATCTGCATCAAATTTCATTTTGGACAATGCTAGCAAATTATTTTTCGAGGGTAATGAATATTTTTGCTTTTTAAAGGTTAGAGCATGTTTTGACAACAACAGTTGTCTATGCTGCTGGTGGTTGAAGTCAGATGGCAATAAATCGAGACGTTGCTGCTTCCAGCCAGACAACGCAACTCAAACCAAAGCTGCTGGCTAAGAAGCATCCGTTGACATTTAAATCACCACTTCCAGCCAGTGGGTCGTGTCTTGGTTTTGGAATTAACCACTGACCGACTAATTTGGGTTAAAATTAAGAAACCGTGAAGAAACGAACAAGGTAGAAAGGTCTATCTCAACTGAGGTGAGTCAATTGTGGCACGTGAACCGTAAACGTGCAGTGCCAGGGGTTGCAGTGAAGTGTCCTAGGCTTCTCGCCTAGGTTGCCCAGGCCACGCCATGCATGAGCATGAGCATGACACACCCACTAACTAGGTAACTACTACTCTACCTTCCCATAGAAACAAACAAATCAGATATTGTTACAATTATTATTTTAGAGACCGTTTTGCGATCCGACCGTACCGCCCAGTTCCGCTCGGATTGCAACTTGATCAGGTGTGGATTGGACCACTGGTGACTTGTACATGCATTTGTATGTGACATCGAGTGATGATGACGATGATGTACTGTCTCCTCCTTTATAATAAAATAAAGTGGGTTTCGAAGGAATTCATTCAATTATTACAGCATTCAACAGTCTCCTTATCAATCTTCCTTTTAAAAAATATATTTTATTTTACTTTACTTTGTATATTAATTTATTTTAAAATTTATAAAATACTCTAATTATTTAATATATTAATTATTATTTTATTCGTAAATTCTAGTTATTGTTTACTTCTCTTCATTTTTTTGAATTAGTAATAAAAAATATTAATTACTCCATTTACTGTTGTAGATGCTACCGAATCATTTCCATGATGAGAAAATATCAAGTAAAGTAGATGACAAACAAAATAAAATGGTTACTTTTCCACTTTTAACTTTAATGTTTATAATTCAGGGTCTTTGAAATTGTATAATAAGATGTTTATTTAATATTTTTATTATTATTTTATTTAAATTCTTATTTTTTAATTTCTCAGTTTTTTCATCTGTAATTCAAGGGTTACTTTAAGAGTATTGCAGAACGTCTACTCAGCTTTCGACTAAATATAATTGTATTTTAATCCCCAATTTTTATCTACTACTTCATTTAATACTTTCTACCCAAATTCATTAAAATAAAAATAGTTTATTAAAATAAAAATAATTCGTTAAAATAAAAATATTATATTAAAATAAAAATAACTCATAAAATTTAAAAATTAAATTAAAATAAAAAATTACATTACAAATAAAATATTAAATATTACATTAAATTAAAAATACTACAACTCATATCTTTCACAAATTTTTTTACAAGCGTATTCATGCAAACGTCGTGTCGCGAGAATCATGTTCGACGTATATTTGTCGAGCATCATTATGTCTTCCTTAAACTGTTGATCTTTGAGATACTCTATTTTTTCTCGTTCGATATTGAGCCGTTGTTCTTTTTCTTTCTTTCTATTAGCTTCCGTCGTTCGAAAACTTTGCGATTTAATTCTTTCTCAAACAACTTGTCGTCCAAAATGGATGCAATTTCGGAGACGTCGTTTGATGTCGACTTTCCTTTCCCATGAACATTGCGTTTCATCTTTTGCTCCGGCTCATTCGATCTCAACGCCTCAAATCCTAGCGTCGAAGGAGAGCCAACCCAAGAGCTAGTGTAAGTGCATTAGGCGTTCACCTTAGTTCTTTTTGTATCACTCTCGGGTCCATGGGCAATGCTTCCCTCCATTTCGGATGATAACATAAAATTTTTTAAACGTCATCGTGGAGGAAATGGGTTTTCGCCTCAACCAAGTAGACATCGT
>CAODLS013043702.1:0-10573 GCA_948243855.1 Flueggea neowawraea
TAGAAATTGGATTGAGGACCTGAGTTACAACTTTAGAAGTTAAATTCGTGATTACTTTTATAAAAATTTCCTATTCGAATAAACTCAATAAGCCATCTAAAACTTTGAATGCATTATAACTTTCAATTGATTGATTATACACTAATTACTCTAATGTCCAGGGATTCCCAATCCAGTACCTGTCATGATAAATCACTAATGTTGCCTCTTTTTTCAAACATAAGAAAAGTATATGGTCCATCTAAATATTTGGTGTTCATTGCATTCATTTATGGATTGACTGATGCTTTGCTCAATAATTTTGCATCCTAAGTAGTTTTTAATGTTATTATTTTCGTGATAAAATGAAGTAAAAAAAAATAGTGTTGAAGGTAAAATGCTATTAAGTTCAAATCATTTACTTGCTTCTGTGTCTAAAATTCAATCTTCATGCATGTAAAGTTGATTAATATAGAGGTCATTACCTCAACCAAGCAATGAATAACCTTATCGGGATGTGAGAGCAAATCTCCTTGTCCAGCCATTTATTGTTGAGATGAGATGCCATGGTCTTTTTGAAGAATTGTGCATGGTTATGACTTGAAGCTGATCGAAACCTGTATTGCAACACCTGTTGACCTCAGTACCACTAAGAACAGTGTATGATCTCAATGATAGGATAAACGTTTACCATACACTGCTATTGCTAACACCTTAGGTCACTAAATTGCATTCATAACTCAGGAACCATTCCAAATAGGAGCAGTGAAGCCTGCAACTTACATTGCTACCCATAACGACCATAGCTAAAATTGCACCAACCATATCTTATAGTGCTAATATCATGGTAACCCCGTGATTTAAATCATAAAATTGCATGCAATTACGATCTTAGAAGACTAGTCAACTAGTATCAAAGGTCAAATTGTTAGAAATTGCCAATTTCATCTCGTAAGATCGTTGTCATATCTAAAATTGTTGAAATTGGCCCAAAAAAAAAAGAAAATTAGTTGCTTTAATAATGGTAATTTTTAATTCATGCAGAGTTTTTTTTATAATATTACCTATGCTTCTACTAATAATCTAAACGTTCGGGAAATAACGAAAGAGATGTCAAACAACTCATATAATGATATGCATTGAAAAGCAATATTGATTCATTTAGTGTGAACTTGTGAGAACCTAATAATTGTCATTAAATATGGGTGGAAGTTCAATTGGCATGTTTGTTTCTACATAAAAATAGAAAGAAATTCATGATAACTGAAGTTTTTAAAATCTATTTCTTAATACATACATTGTGGCTTTTGACCTTACAATTCTTTTTTGTGAACCTTATTGCAGTTGCTCTTGAACAATTGATTTTAATAACGTTGGTACAGTCCAACTGACCTATTTTTTCTACTGATTTCCACTTAAAATTTCTGCAGGTTGCCTTTTTGGCAATTTAGTACTTCGGCTATTTGAATCATTGCAACATTAACCATGGTCAATTGTTTTCTACCATATTAGTTGGGTCATCTATTAATACACCATTCCTTTTGGCATCTAATTGTGTTTGCTTCATTTTCTTGTCCTTTTCTGTGCATTTCAAGTTGTGACATTAAATTTGCATTTTCAACCATATTAGTTGGGTCATCTGTTAATATACTATTCCTTTTGGCATCTAATTGTGCTTACTTCATTTCCTCATCCTTCCTTCCCTGTGCTTTTCAAGCTGTGGCATTAAATTTGCATTTTTGTTTGTATGATTTTACCACAATTCCTTCTTTGTAGCAGGTTTTTGTGATCCTTTAGTAACTTTTTGCAGATGTATACGAGGTCGTTGGCTTTCAGTATTTACGGAGACTGAGTTGTATCTGAGGATGCCAGATCATTTGCCTGGTAATCAATGTCTGCCAAATTATAGCATTAGCTTTTTCTTGATACTTTGATGATGGGAACAGTGGTCTGGGAATTTGTTTTGCCATCTCTTCGTTTTATTTTTTGTTTGGGCTAATTTGATCAGTGGATTAATTTTAGATGCAAACATCACCTGATCCAAAATTTTCATCTTTTTGTAAATTTTATACACTAATATATTTTTTTGAGAATCCACTTTCTTGTTTCCGATTATTTGAGAAATCATAATACATGGCAATCGTTTGATTCAAAATATATGAAGTCTGATTTTATTTTCCTTTTGCTTATTTGTGCTAGCCCTTTAGAGCAATGACATTACCTTCTTGAATTGGTGAATTGGTGATGTATACAGAATATTGTTCTTGCTCTTGGGGAATGCTTTATGTTCATATACAGGTGGGGCAGTCGATGTAGATTCTGTAGACACTATTGATTCACTTCTCTTCTCTTTTCGGTTGCTTTCTCGCATATATTGTCAGTCAATACGCTACTATTCAAAGCCTTTCAGTTAATAAATTTTTTTTTGTGTGATAACATGTAATTAGTCTATTATAAAAAAAATGAGAACATGCGCAGAATATCATTGTACGCGTATCCAAGATCTTGAAAAGTGATATTCATTTTGGTTAAAGTGGCTGAGTTCTGTGTATGATTCGTTGTTTGTGAATTTGAAGGAAGAAATTTGAGAGATTTGTGGAGTTTGAATATGGTGAATTTGGTTGAATGGAAGTAGGAATTGATATGGGAATATCATTGTAGTGTTTTCAGTGCATTAATGGTTTATCTTTTCTACAAACATTTGTGGCTGATTTTTTGTTCTTTTCATGCTTTACAGCTTTAGTGATTTAGTATAGTTAGATTTGTGTTCGATTGACTTGTTTAGTGAATTTTTTTTTTTTTGTTAATATGTGTTTTTGGTAGATTAGGTAGGGAATAGAAGAATATTGAAGAAAAAATTATAGATTGGTAAATTAGGTAATGGTAATTGTAAAAGAAATTGAGAAAGATTTAGAGTTGCAATATGATCTTGATAATGTAATATATTACAAAACATATCAAAGACAAAATCAAAGTAAAAACCAAAACGAGGTAAGTGTGCATTGGTTCGATTATTACTCCTACTTGAATTGTAAACAGGCATTGGTTCTATTATACTCTTAATTGTAAACAGGTATTGACTGTCGGCTCGGCTCGGCTCGATTACTCCTACTTGAATTGTAAATAGGCATAATTTTGCAGGGGAAAGTTGTTGCTTCAATGATCCACCTGTGGACTTTTTTGAGTGAATCTCATCCTTCGTCTGCGAAAAACTTGCGCCATCTTTTCCAGTTTTGAAGTGGCTGATATAGATGCAATTTCGACGACAACAGCCCTGGAAGAATAATCATTCCACAACCTGCATATTGACAGCAATCAAATGATGTACTTTTGCCGTCTATAATGGAGTGTTATTAATTTCAGTTTGAAATGCTGTTTCTCTTGAATAAATCAAACTTGGAACTAATGCAGAATAAAAAGTCGATCTTACAGTACAACTCTGCCGAAGCATTTTACTCTCAAAACTCCGTTGGCAGTTGCACATAGAGAAGGTCAACCATGAGAAGCAGCTCGATAAGAAATAAGTATTTGGAACTTTTCCTTTCCGGAGCATGAATATACTCATCAGTCACTGCAATGAAACTGTTCTAGATGCAGAGCAGACACAAAGGGCAGTGCTCATTAGGGCAAATGAGGGAATAATCGAATAAAATTGAGAGCAAAAGAATAGCTGACTTATTCATGAGAAGATCTTGCAAGTGGAGATCCAAACGTCTCAATTGAGCAAACTATGCTCTCTAGTCGATGATAGAAGATGGGCACAAGCCTCCAAGCACTTGATAATTCAAACTCTCGGACTGGAGTCTTGTTGATTCACTAGTTCCACCAGAATATGTAGATCAAATTAGCGAGCAATTTATCGAGTATGCATTGTCAAAAAGATTCTTCTATGGAGATGAAACTCAACCACTATGACTTCTAAATACGGATATAGGGATGCACATCCCAGAAACTCCGGTCAATCATATTAAAATGTTCTACTGTCACTTTGTTTGGAGATTTCCCAGCTTTTTATACGAAATTACTTGTATCTTCCTGCACAAGCAACAAATCTTATTCTCAGATGCTAAAGATTAAAAATGGACTAGCCCAGATAACAGATTCCTTGCACAAATGATTTAAACAAGATTCAACAGCAGGTCAGGATCAATGCCAGAGACAGAATATGAAATGAATGGAAACGATCTGTTTGCCCAAGAAAATATGATTTTAGCATCTAATAACATACATGTAATGGAAATCTCCTTTACCTTCAATTAAAGCTATCAAGTTTTACTTTCAAAGAAATGAAGCTATTGAGTTTGTGACTCTTCCCTGACATCTGCCTTTTCCCAGGAAAATAGAACAGAAGAAACAGAAACTCCTGATGGCCTAAACTAAACAGATGGCAGCCAGGCTGACCTAATCATGACCATAGAAGAAAGATTCTTCAAGAACTTGGAAAATTATTTGGCATGCTAATGGTGTCCAGTGGATCCAATCCAATGGGACATAACCTTTCTTTCTTCTTCCTTTTTTTTTCCCCTGCACTTAACAGTTCAGGGGGCGTGATTGTTCATATAAGTAAAGTATTAACCAACATTATATGACCAATAAAATGCAAGCTAATAAGTTATGCCTACTGAAGAAGTAATTTGTTTGATGGCAACAGTGATATAGCTTAGATTAATGTTAAGCCAACAGGTTTCGGTTCAATCCCATGTTAGTGCATAACAGTTAGGATATATGGGGTCAAGGGTTCAATCCAAATACACAATTGTCTCTCAAGCTGCAGCATAATTAACTGAAAAAGGAAATGCTGCTACGGAGACATTCAGTCTCGCCACCAATATGTTAAATTACACACCCAAGGCTTATTATCCTAGGCTCTCAATCACATGCACCACAAGCTTCATTATACTTTTTGGCAATTCGTTGATGAAACATAATGCAAAACACTGTAAAGAGAGTTCTTTAGGAGGAAAGGAAAATCTTTACCTGGAAACTATGTTGCACGGAAACCTTATGTAAGACACATTTCCAGTTTCCGAAACGTTTAGGAAACCAAAACTCTAAGGAAACCTATAAGAAACGTTTATGGGCCGTTTCTGCGATTAATACAATTTTGGAAATGCGTTTTCAGTTTAGAAACATGTTTCTATCATTAAAAAAAGTACCTATCTATTTAGTTTGGGAGATGGAAATACTAACATTGATGAAATACCATTAAATGTACTATCATATCTCTAATGCATTGCATTTTTTTCTATCAATTATGATTATGGAACTTTTAAACTCATTTATTATTAGGAAACTTGCAGGTTCTTGATGTTTATCACACATTCTTATATTTTTAATAATTATAAAAATATCCCTATATTTTTATTATTTACATGTTTCACCACATTTCCGCTTCTTATATTTTTGAAAATTGAAATTGACGTTTCTCATTCCCATTTTCGTTTCCGTTTCCGTGCTATATAGCCTGGAAAACAGATGAACCCAGGCGAAATAACTCTAGTAACTTATTGCAGTTGATGCCAAATTGCCAAGCAAGCAGTTCATTCTTCTCTTGTGCTTGAGTTTCCTACAGCACAGGAAAAGTTTAGTGCATGTAGATTATTGACGAGAAAATCGACAAGAAAATCGCCAAATGAATACCTTCCCCCCTCTACCTTAAATTTTAACTTTGGTAGTGGCAGCCTAAAAGCAATAATAATGTATGTACCACCAAAAGAAGACGCGTGAATATACTGTGTTTGCACAACCACACGGAGAGAGAAGGGGTCAAACACCTTTAGAATATTTTGAGCTTCTCTTTTCCTGTTACAGACTTAAAAAGTATTGTTACTGATTATTGATACGGTCTGCAAAAAGAGAAACGTGTAACTCAAGGCTTAAAGTACTATGATAACATGCATGCATATTTGTGTCGATTAAGCTTCTTAATTTACAACACATCTAAAAATTGATTGGTGCATACTTACAATCAAATTGTCTTCATGCTAGTGCTAGATAATCTCGGATAATCTCAAATGATGGGTGACATATAGCTCTCCAATAAAAAGAGGTAGGATATTTCAGCACTTTCTGTGGGAAGAAAGCTTTCCGTTTCTTGAACAGAAGAATGATACAGCACAGACATGATATTGCTGCTCACAATATGTTTGAACAGATGAACTATGAGTTATGTTAAGGAGCCAGAAAGGCAGATAATCAACAGATTTGATGAGTCATATCTTAGTTAACTACCAATTTCTCTATATATTGGTCCAACGAAGATAGATCTGCTAGCAATGATTAGAAAGGTTCACAATCAAAGAATCAATATATACAGTGAGCAAGACACTAAGGACTTGTTTATTTTTTATTCACCGCATAAATTTGTATTGCAATGACAGTGAATCAAATCATATGACTTTATTTGTTTACACTGGCTGTGACGGGGAATCAAAATTGAACAATCAACCACTTGGTGCTGGAGAAGACTCCAGCACCACTAGGCCACAATCCTATTTGGCTAATCATATAATTTCGATAACTAAGATTTGTGATCATGTCAAAGCCACTATGTATTTAAAGAAATAAATACTAGTCACAACATGATCTTGATGCCACTTCAATACCGACTCAAGGACAAGAATGATTAATCAGATTCTAATCAAAAGCTCAACAAAAAAAGCATAGTTCACATACCTAGCTAGCCTTTGGTACATCTGAGAATCCTCCTTTAGAACAACGCTGAAAATTGTGCAACATAAGATGTGATTATATTAACAAGGTAAATAACGAAGTTGAGGCATCAAAATATAGATAACACATCAAGTAAATATACACGTCACTAACACCATAAGAAAAAGTAGCATCTTCTCTGTCAAAGCAAAAGTAACATCTTGAAGCCCTTTAAAATTGTCGTTGCACATGAATTCACGAGGTTTCTTGTCATTTGGCTTATCAAATTCATGAACTTCACAAATCTATCATGATAAAAAAATAGCTGACTTCTTAATTTTCCTGCAGCACATTACCAATTATATCAGAAAATTTTTCAAAAATCAGAGTAAACAAAAACATGATCTACAGGCTTGAAAGATGAAGCAAGAAAGAATGGTGATCCTTATCAATGTTTCATAGGATCTTTTTACTCTTGATCTGGATGTAATTTTTTATCAAGCAGTTAAGTTTTTCTGATCATCTAATGCAAGATTATTCTGAACTTTAAATATTTAGGTGACAAATATAAACTAATATTGTCTTAAACTCTCATAAAATTGAAATAACTAAAGAATGCAAAACATGGCTTCACTATTTTGTAAAGAATTAATTCTAAAGAATTGTTTAACTGTAACTTAAAGAAACATTAGCAGTTCCATCAGACAAACAATAACCATGGAGTTTCAATCACATGAACAATCAATTTCATGCAATATTTATGTCCCTTAAAATGTGGTATTTCCATGTTTTTGTTTACTGGGATGCAGAAAGAGAAACTAATGTTCGAAACAAATAGAAGCAACATTATTACTAAACATACAAAATCAGTAATGTTTTGTAGCATGTAAATTGAAATACTCAAAACGAACACATGAACATGCTCACAGACACACAAATACATGAATAAAAAAATGATATAATATAAGCACAATAATGGAAGATAACCTCCATCTTGAAAATGCAGGATCCTTGATGTTGACGAAACATTTCAGGAAGTTCATTGTAGTTGAGATCAAACTGATGAAAAAGAAGTTCTTTTTTTTTTAGTGCCCTGCAGAATACACAGATCAAACATGTTCATAAATGTGTATGATTTCATAAAAAAAAAAAGAACATGCAGCCCGCATCGAAATCTACAAGGATATTCTGGAAGCAAGAGTCCGGACTTAAAAATATTAAAAAATACACAAGTCAAACAGAGGGTTACAACATAGACATCTTAAGAGAATGCCACAACTATGACAATAACAGAAGATTGAAGAAATAGGGAGCTACCATATCTATGATATAAGTGAAAAGCAGGAATTTATGGCCATATCAAATATTGTCACAAGAAAGAAAATCAATTTGTGAATATGACTGACATGTCTACTGTGACTAAAAAAATAGGATTAGGGAAATTATAATATTTAACAACAAAAGATCAATAACATTTTCAAAAAACTGGCCATTCCTTCTTAAGAAACAATCAGTCATTGGATCTAAATTGTAACATAAAATCCAATATTGCAATGACCATAATACATAGCATACAAAGTGGAACACAACAACATATTAATAAAAATTATAGCATAAACGGCACCATAATGAGGATTAAAGAATGAAAATGATACCTTGTGAAAGAAACTAAAAGAAAGTTTGAATATTTACAAGTGAGTACTCTTGGATTCAGACCAAAAGCATACAAAAACCTCAGAGCTAATCAAAACCAATCCAGGAATCCTGAGAAACAAACAGAAAATTATCAAAATTGATAATCAACATTAATACTAAGAAAAACCCATATATTATATTGTACAAAAGAAGCATTTTTGGAATGAAAATTCACCAGAGAATTAAAAGACAACCCACATGATTATATATCAATTTGGATGAGAAAAACACTTGATAACTATCCAAGATAACAAAGATATATGAATGTTATTAAAAGCTTAGAAAAAATATAAAACATCAATACCTAAATGCAAATGAACAAAGATGAAATTAGGATCTCATAGTTACCTAGAATGAGAATCTGTCTCATGAATATGTTTGCCAAAAAAATGGTTGTCCACCATAACAATCGTTCAACCAAATCAGATATCTCCATTCAAGCATCCCTTTCCCTAGGGTCTGCGTGTGCAACTCATAACCCTTTGAAAATTCAAAAAAATAGTCACAATAACGCAAGCATATCAAGCCATGTTCGTCCATGCCACTTGCAAACCCATAGATCAATGCAAGAAATTTTCAGCAACCAACAGCCAAGACAAACAGCATTTTGGAAGTCCCAACTTGAATGGAAAATAGCAATAAAAGGTCAAGTAAAAGACATTTGTTTCAAAATAGAAAAGAGTATTGGTATCATCAGCAAAAGAACATTTTTGCAAAAGCTTAACATTGTCAGAAATCCATAACAGATTCCATTCTACAACCAGAGAAGTTCCGTCTACTCACTTAACTCTGGGTAGAATGTCGTCTTATCTTCTTATGATTTTCTCTAACAAATTTCCTAACCAAAATCTTCCATGTGACATTATTAGGTATCAGACCACTCTGAACACCTCTATGTAGGAGAAAACAGGCGTCATCAAACATTCCCTCCCAGCAGAACCGACTAATCAAAGTGTTGTACGTACTAACATCAGGCTGAATACCTTCAAGCTGCAATTTGTTAAAAAGAGTTAGAGCCTCTTGGATGCGTCCCATTTTGCACAGACCATGAATGAGGCTGTTATAAGTTACAATATCAGGCGCCAGGCCACAATAAATCATATCCTTCAGAAACTCGAGTGCTTTTTGTATTTTTCCAGTTTTACAAAGACCATTGACCAATATATTGTATGAAAATTTACTGGGAAATTGGCCCCTCTTCATCATTTCTTCGAACAATGCTAATCCTTTCTCAACAGCTCCAGTTTTGAAGAGTGCCTTTATTAGACAATTGTAAGTGATTTCTTCAAGTGGACATCCTCTAAACAACATTTCATTCACAAGCTTGAGAGCTTCTTGGGTTGCCCCAATCCTCAAAAAGGCATTAATCAGTGTATTATAAGTTACAGTATTTGCTATAACACCTTCCAACAACATGTCACGATAGAGCCCCATCGCATCTACCATGTTATCAACCTTGCACAGGCCAAATATCAGGGTATTAAATGTAAATATATCAGGCTTGCATCCTTTGCTTGTCATTTCACCGTACATATCCAGAGCTTCATGAACCCGACCCTCCTTGCATAAAGCAGATACTAGGGTATTGTATCCAACAGTATTCAAACTAACACCATTATCTGACATCTCCTTTAAAAAGCAATCAACTTGTTCTAGTTGGCCTTTCTTACTAAAACCATCTATCAACATTGTGTATGTTATAACATTGGGTTTACAACCTCTAATAGTCATCTCACAAACCAATTGATGAGCTGAGCCCAAAAGACCCTTCCGGCAAAACCCATCAATCAGAATATTAAATGTGAAAACATCAACAACATACCCATTATTTAACAACCTGCCATATAGAAGGTCCTTGGCTTCATCTAATAGTCCAACCTTCACATAACCATTCATCAAAGTATTGAAGTGTACAATTGTTGGATTAGGAATTTTGCTCAACAATGCTTGTGCTTCATCAACTTGCCTTATTTTGCACAACCCATGCATTAGGACTGCGTAAGTCATGTTGTTAGGAGTAAATCCTCAAAGAAGCATTCGATCAACTAACCTTGCCCCCTCAAGAATCCGATTGAGCCGGCACAAGCCATGAATAACAACATTAAATGTATCAACATCAGGCAAACAACCCATAAGGAACATCTCTTCCAACAATTTCAAACTCTCATCTACTCTATCTCTCTTGGAGAGTGCATGTATTAGAGTCTGGTATACCACCGAATTTGGGACACACCCATGCTTTGTCATG
>CAODLS013043736.1:0-19679 GCA_948243855.1 Flueggea neowawraea
GACCTAAATGAATATCTTGATGGGGCATACCTAGACACTGTTCCAGATGATGCCTCATGGAAGCAGACTTTAGGAAGTAACCATATAAAATGGAGGCTGCATACACTCGGCCAAGCTGGACCTGTTTGATCTCAGTAGTCGTCCAATTGTCCGTGACACTGGAATTAGCTCTCAAGCCAATAACTGTAGATACATGTTCTCTTATCATCTCTAAAGCCTCAAAGTTATGAATGGACTCTAGTTCCCAGTCCTTTGTCGGCCAAATCTCAAGTCTGCCATTGTAAATGCATCGGGAGAGCTTGGGAACCAAAGGGACTCTAATTTCAGAAAACTTGTAAAAGATTAACATATACATAACATCTTCAACAGCAACTTGACATTCGTTCTCCTTCAGTTGAGCAATCCTCCTGCCATTCAGAAATATCATTTAATTAAGGCACATGGCTTTGTTGCACTGCTGATAGAAAAAATTATATAATTGCTTTATTGAACCAGAACACCTCATGTAGTTCATCTACTCTGTATTGTTCAAGACAGTAAAAAGGATGCAAAGATGAAAACCAGCACAGATGTAGGAACTATAGATAATAATGAAGTACAAGATGCAATCCCTCACACTCAACTATTCAAACTTTAGCAAAGTTGAGATATATGGCGCTAGTAAAAATTATATATAAAATAATTGTCAAATGGAGTATGGATTATAAAATGCCAAATCAAATAATATAGTACGGAAAAGCTTTCACTTCAATTCAATGAGGAGGCTAAAAGATGGAACAGACTTGCTTCAAAGATTACCACATTACACTAAAATGCAGGGAATATTATTGGAACTTGGACAACTCCCACCTCATGGCAAAATTTTGAGTTCTCCAATAGCATTGTTAGCTTTAAGAAATAAGAGATACAATCCCGTTGAATTAAATCATTTCTTTAGACCACTTAAGCCATCATGTAGTCCTAGTAATTAATTAGGGGATTGGAAAAATTAAACTTTTTAGTTGCAGAGTGCAGATGCTAGGTTGTGAGATTTAAACATTAAAGATGTCTTCAACACCAAACTACCCTGAACTAAAGAAATTGTAGAATATATGTATCCATCACCCAAGAGAGGAAATGCAGGGAAGATGTAATAGGAAGATCAAAAAATGTATCAAAAAGAATAATAGAATGACCTTAATTAGAAAATAAAGTTTTATTGAACTCTTCCTATTCACTAAACCAAGAACCTTCTTTCACAGCAAATGCATAAGAATCGTCTTCATAGCATGTTGCTCTTATCTTTGGTCAAGATTTTTCATATCCAAGTCAAGTCGAAAAGAAATGAAACCGACCATACAATGACAACCAACTTTTACCAAACAGCAAACTCAATCTTACAAATTAAGGCATTTACTCCAATTCAAAATCATTGGAATTGCCACTGGCCAAATTGTAAACAGAGTAAATCATGCAACACATGATCTACCAAACCAGACTCATACATCGTTGTTCTAATCTAAACTTTACCACAAACAAGAACAGGAATAGTAATCAGAGACACAACAGAACACAAACAAGTCAAATAAAACCCCCAATGCGATCCAAATTCATCATCTTTGTTTCCTCGAAGAACAAAAACAATAAAAGCAATAACTTCATCATCTTTGTTCAATGCGATCCTAAAGGCATTAGCTTTTCTCACTTTTCACATTAAAAGAGCAACCTTTCCGTTCTTATACGAAACTCTCTTCAGGATTGAGAGGTCGAAAGTTCAAGATAAAAATGGAAACAATTGCAAACCAAAGTACCTGTGAAGAGAGGCTTCATCGGAGCCAGAGCTAAGGAACATTCGAGAGACCGCACTGTCTCTATCATCAGCCAAAAGCTTCAACTCATCAGCAACCGCAACATGAAACAACTGCCTCTGGTTCTGAAACACACTGCTCAAGAACTTCCCAGCCGCCGACCTCGGCTCCAACGGCGTATTCAAGCTGCTACTGCTACTACTACTACTTGGCTCGCAATGGCTAGACCCAGCTCTGGCCACCACCATCACCGAAGCAGGACACCTTCTCCGACCAAGACAAGAACTTTTCGAATTGGGGGAGAAATCGGATCGAAACTTGAGAGGATTCAGGGGCAAGAACCGGAGAGAGGAGAGGGCTCTGTGAAGGGTACAGTCCATGAAACAAACCCCTAATAAGCAAAAAGATGATTATGGAAGAAAGTTTGGTGCTTTTTCTCTGTGAAGTGTTGTGGGTCGTGTCGATTATCAGTTACAATAGTTAGTAGTTGTGTCAAACTGAGGTTTATACGGGAGACCCAAATGGATAGGTTTTAGAGAGATTTGCAGTTCTTTTTTTTTTCTTTTTATGTGATCTGCAGTAATTTTTTTAGCAGTAGCAAAGATGAGTTAGAAAATTAACAAATTTAATTGTTCAATATAAAAAATAATTAAAATATACCACAAATAAATATTTGTTAATATTTTATTGGGATCACTCTTTTTCGTAATGTTTATTTTTGGTTTCATCCTCTCCTTTGAAAATTTTATCATTAAATTAGTAGTTTGTTGATTAACTTCATTTGGTTTTATAGTATTTATTTATGTAAATATTTTTTCACAATTGTTCAATTTATTATTTTCAATCATATGTTAGGCTTTGTTGTTCAATATGCTTTGTTTGCTTAGATAATAGATATTGAATATATTTTTATTTTAAAATATCTTGAAACCTATAGTAATTGTGAATATTAAATATATTGTAATTATTGGAGCAAACAAAAGAGTGGAGTGAGGAGGTCATGAAATATAATAGAGATTGTTAACAAGTTGCCAAGTGGGGATGATAAGGAGGGATGAGGATGATTGGGATATGAAAAAGGAGGAGGGAAGGAGTGGTGGCCAATTGGGATTTGGAGGGGTGAGAAGCAAAGGGACAAAACAAGTTTTTGGGAGTAAATAATGGAATGTGTGGTCTTTGGAGATAAGAAAGAATTGGCTGCCCATCTTTTGGTCAATATAGCTTATCATCATTGTGTTGCCTTTTCTAGTGCCTTTGATTGTGTGGCTTGTAGGGATTGCCTTCTTATTTTCTGTACCATCTTATTTCTAAAATTTATTAAAATCAGCTCCTTTTTTTCAATTAATATCTTTTGTTAATTATAATCATATCTCGATAATAAAATTAATTCACACTTTAAAAAAATTAATAATTAATACTTTATTTTTTTAATTTATTTTTCCTTTCTTATATGGGCTAGATCCAAAAAAATTATAATTATTTATGTTCAGTCTGATAAAAACATTCATGTGAAATTTACAGATTCTATGTTTCTGCATTTGAAAGGAGATTCTAGAAAACATATTAGAGTTAATGGTTTTAAGCATTATTAGAACTTTTAAAAAAACTTGCATAGAAATGAGTAAATTTATTAATTCATAACGAGAATAATTTCTGATGATAACAATAGACTTGTAATATGTTATAGTCTTTTTCAACTTTAGAATTAGATTTTGAGTAAGAATCAATGTAAAAAAATTAATAATCAATGAATAAAAATCTGTTGGCAAAACCCATTGGCATCATTTATATTCCAGAAGATATATATGGAGAACAATGGGTCGTGGCAACGATGAGAAAACTGCTGCAAAAATCTGTGGACTCATATTATACATTTGATGTATATATGTAGGGTTTGTCTATCACCATTAATATTTAACACATTTTTAACATATAGTATTAAATATATACTCACCTCGTCTCATAAAGATAAGTCACAATACTTTTTTATAAAGATTAAGAAAATTAGTTAGAATTATTAATTTTAGTAGACATTTTCAAAAATATCCTTATAGCAATCCAATGAGTGATTAATAATATAATTTATTATACATTTACATAGGAACAATATTATATAATTGACATAATTATTATTATTGAAAATAAAATAAGTATATAATTTAAAATAGACTAAAAAAGAAATCTGACTTATTTTTATTTTTTTATTATTTAAAAATTTATCATTTGTAATATGCTAAATCTTATGTTTCTAACCAAGCTCTTAATATGTTTGTTTGGAAAGCAGCAAGCTTGTCCCAAGAAGACATTAAAAAAAACACTAGTATTTATTTGTATTTTACGTGTGCAGTATGCCTCTCAAAAATAAAAACAAAAGATAAGACAATTGTGGCTACAATTCGATCATGTCCATATGTGACTGTTTCCTGATTTTTCAGGATTAACGCTGGTTTTTAACGTGTCAAGGAATTTACACTTTTGTCAAACTAAAAATATTATCGAGTAGATCTGACATCTCTCAAATGATTTAAGTGAGGACAGGGACTAAACTCACTCTAGGCCAATTTACAAAACACAACGATAATTTTATTGAATATCAAAGCTTGAGTGCAAGAAATCGAAATGAAAGCTTGAAGCGAAATAGAAAACTTAAAGCTAAAGGCCAAGTAGGATAGACTACATTATGTAGTACAATGTAATGTATCATAAAAGGTCTTTTGCTTTGATGTCTCTTGTGTCTTGTACAGGTGAGTCCCTCCATGAAAGATGTGTTTGTTGGGTTATTGTTACAAATGAACTTCCTACTTAGAACTCAATCTTTACCCTTTTGGAGATACAAGTTTTCTTTAATAAAAATATCTCCCGTAACTAATATAATGATAACAAGACTACATTATGTAGGTCACAAATATTTTACGGTAAACAATAACTTAACTTATTGTAGGGTATTATTATTAGAAGTTTTCACTTTTAGAATAATAATATAGAAGGTGCCCTATGTTAGAACCATCTCACGAAATTTATTTGTTGAAAGATGAAGAACGGAAACAGAAAATACACTTATTAAAATTGGAAAAATTGTTGATTTCTCATTTTTAAAGTAATTATTCATTTTGGGAGTGGCAAGAAATTATTCATTTTTATAAAAAAAATCTCTCATTTGATTTTAAATTGAAATTTTCAAATAAATTTTTTTAAATGTATTTGTTAATTTATAATTTAAATGTATCTTAATTTAAAATACAATTAGAACTTGTTTCGGAATAGAAGCTCATCCTTGCAGATAATAGCAGTAAATGTCAAGATTCTTGTGGGAAAATAAACTAAAGATTAGACTAAATCACAATCATATATAACAGTGACCTCACATATTTACACTCATTTCTTTCACATTTATTAGTGTTTGAGCCCTTGATGGTCCTTAGTGTTTCTCGTATGTGTATCACATTTTTAATCTTAGTGAAATGTCTTCTTCTTTGTAGGAAAAAAAACTAAGTCAACAATTAATATCATTACGCACCCATTAACACGCAATAACAGCAGCTTAGTGTTGATTGTTGAAACTAAAACCAAATGGCAGTCAAATGCTTTCAAAGTCACAATTCTTGATTTTAATTCTCATGCACTAATTGTATAAATTTGCGCTATTGAAAACAAAGTATGTCAAGACAAGCTATATAATCACACATGGCAAAAACCTCATTAAAAGCATATTCAAGAACCACAGAGCATGCAAAACAAAAGATCCAATTTTCTAAAAATATGTTTTTTTTGTTTTGGTAGATGTTTATCATGAAAAAAAAATATTTTTTATAAGTTATTTTATTTTTTTCACTGGAGTCGAACTCTCAATCTTAATGCTGTTAATTCTAAAACTTTGATTTAGTTATCATAAATAAAAGACTTTTTTTTAAATAAAGCAGCCTCATTCAAATTAAACATCAACAAATTAATAATACAATAATCAAGAAGACAATGGATCATAACCCTGTTCAATAGAGTCTTTTTTTATGACCAAAGACCTATGTAATAGAGTCCAACGTAAAAACAATTGCTCAAACCAACTAATGAGTAATTCGATATGCACACCTTTGAGCATAAATTACAACCAAGTTTCGAGACATTGTCAAGCCATCAAGGCCTAAATAATATAAAAATAGACTTTTATCGTCGTTTATTACAATAAATTCCTAAACATAAAACAAACTTAATAATTACTATATTTACATCAATGATTATAATAGTAAAATAATATAAAAATATCATTTTTTTTATTTTGTGTTCTCCATCAATGGCCAAGTTAGTTAATGTTTTGGTTTTACAGACTGATCATGAAGAGACCACTTGTCTCTCCCTCGAATCTATAAACATATTGTTGTCTGTCTTTCCCAGTTAATATTAATTAGAAATGCTACACCATCGTTGTACATACCAATCCTACTAATGACAAACTTAGCCACTAAATGAAAACTGACCCAAAACCATAATGACTGCCTATATAAAGTCCCATAGATTATCCATTCATGATCATAGAACATATAAAGCACTTCACAATATTGTATCTAACGTTAATTAATCAGGGGATTTTGTAATAAAATGAAGTGGGTAGGATTGTCATGCGTGGTTTTTCTTAGCATGTTATTAATGGTGAACAATGTGAATGCAAAATTTTGGGAGTAATAATACCGATTGTCACAAAAGTTTTCGCGTTGCTCAGATTTAGTCATAAAAGGAAAAAATGTTAAACAGTGGTCATTATTGTTTATTTTTGCTTCAACAATGTCATTTTGGCCCGAAAACTTGAGAGACTAGACAGGCTGGACACATGCAGACTGTCGTGTCACACCTTGTTCTATCATATATTCGTATTATAATATGAAATTAAAATAACAAACATATATTTATACATGTCATTCACATCCAAATATACATATGAATTTTTTTTTTCAAGAAAGCATGTAAACGATACTAATAAATATACATACAACACTCTATATTTTCTCTCAAAACTATATGTACTATGATACAAAATGCAGAGGAGAGAGAGTGTAGAACCCAGCCAGATGACCTGTGCTCCATATGTATAAGTCAATCAGCCTCACGCTTGATCAACTCCCAAAAACTGTATATGTTATAAACCTGAAAAAACAATAACGTTTTATATGAATTGCTACTCAGTGAGAAAAACTATCATCAGTAAATCCATAACGTATAGCAGACACATCCAATATATGTTATACACACAACATACAACAGTGCGAGTGAATGCAATTCAATTTACTTTGGAGTTTGGCCAAAACACGATAATCTCAACCCGGGTCTATAGAGACATAGTCTCAAAACTATAAGCCAGCTGGCGATCTGTGAATTGGAGAGACTTTAAGTCTGCGAATCATATATTGTATCCGTAGAGACGTTTAGTCTCGAATCATTTGAACTATAAGCGACGTCGCAAGTCATATCATGTAATATAAGAGAACTTAAGCTTGTCGGTGAAGTTTGCCTTTTAAGTCGATAATGCAAGTGACATATACCAATTCAATCTTTAATCAAACTATACATACGAACAATATATATATCTGTAAATCATATCATGTCTATATTTGGCATAAAGATGAGCCAAGTCATATACACTGTGCACGATAAACGTTGTCATATCTGATAAGATCATATCATATTCCAAGTATTTGATTATAGCATGTTCGCAAATAGTTCAAAAATCATACACATGTCACTTGTAAACAATAGCAGATATCTCATATATTTGCACGTGTAATAAGCAAATTGTTCCATGTAATCATATATTCACATATCAAGACAAACTATTAAGTCGACACAATTCATATCATTTAACAAACAAGTGGAGACACCTCCAGTTTCTACTCACTTGTGCCTCCGATGTAGGTGTCAAGTACTGACAACTTTTAGGTCCCCATTCTACAATTATTCAGGTTCTCTGGATCTACACAATATTAAATTATATATTAGTCCCTATAGTGTTTTTCTTAGTTTTACTTCAACTAAGCAGTATGTGTTCTTTTTAGCAATGAATATGATATAAATTACCTAATAAAATGTACATCCTGATGTTTTGTACATATAAAATATATACCCTAATTTAATTTCTACAATTTATAGAGAATTTTGGAAGTTAGCCTTGTCACTGCGATCATCCAGTTACAGGACAGACTGGGCATTATAGAGTTTTTTTTAATATAGTTCATTCATTACGAAACCAAATGGAGACCTACAAATTGGAACAAAAACTAGACACATGTATCTTTCAAATGGTATAAATATTGCTGTCTAATTCTACCTAAAACATGTGCAGTAAAATTATCAATTGAGACTACAAATTAAAACAATGCAGACAGACCTATACCTAGTCTTTTATTCGTAACTTCCTCTGCATGAATCCAAATAAAGCAAAGTTTGTTGTTTTAAAACATAGATTCATATATCCCTGTTTCTGGAAAATATCAAATCTAATTCAAAATATAAAAATCTCTGTATATTTTAGAATAGAACCTATAGTCAAATGTTATTCAGAAACATTCAGTCTAACCACATGAGTTAAACAATTATAACTATAGACACACAGAACTAGGCTGGGCCCTTTTACAGGAAGTTAGAAGACATAATTGTATACAACTTTTATGTTTTATAGGTTCCCAAAATCAGTCTCTAGTGGTTTCAAATTCAGCAAACCAACGGACTGTTCTAACAACATCCCTAATCTGGCAACTCACAATATTTTAACAATAACTTTCAAACGACAGTAAATTCAATCAAACTGTTTTACAGGCATGTATATGACATCAAAGTAGACAACTTTTATTCTTTGAGGTTTCTGAAATCCCATCTCTAACAATTTCAATAAAATCTAGCAAACAGACTGTTTTCAAAAATTACTAAGACTTCAGATTTACCTTAAACTTGTTTGGAAGCTAAGATGAAGAGAACTTTAAAGGGAGCTTTGTGATGTCTGAAAGGTTTGTACCAAGAGGATAATATTCAAGGGTGGTGTGTATTCAAATGGAAGATTTTGGAGCAATTGTGTGTTTTTAAAACGAAGGAAAATGAGTTTTATGGATGGTTTGGTTGCTGACTTGGAAATTCTCTCCTATCTTCAATTTTCTTTTTCCTTTGCTAAATATTAACTTGATTGGTTAATATGGGCAGCTGTAGAACAAAATAAGAGCAGATGGTTTACTTAATTATGAAGTTAAAGACACCGAATGTAAGCTGCGGTAAGTGTTTAATTCTTTTACACCTATACAGAACAATTTTCTCTTTTAGTCCCACTTTTTCATTTGTTCCTATTTTAGTCCCTGGTTTACTACATTTCATGAGCTTTCCCTTTTAATTCTAACCCTATATATTGCTTTTAATCCTATTTGACACGTATTCAAAAAAAAAAATAAGATTTCAACTCTAACTATAATTTTAATACTAAAATTTTAATTGACATTTGTTACGACTACGCGATTGCACCTAATAACTATTTTCTAATCAATTTCTTAAATATTCATCTTTGTTTCTTCAATCACAACTTTATAAACCGAATTCTATATGAAAATGCTTATACAATGCATGTTTCAGTAAATGTATGCTATGCATGGTTATTTGGGGTTGGGGTGTCACACGCCGGATCAGTCAATCAGTGATCACTATATATTTTTTGGCTTCAGAAAGTTCATTTTGCCAAGAAAACTCAACAAATTGGACAAGCTGGGCACAAATGAGTCGTCGGATCGATAAGTCAGTTCAGGTCAGGTCAGATCTTTTATTAATTGCCACATCGGCAAAAAACATGTTCATAAGAAAAGAGATGGCGCGCTTACGTGACACTTTATGTCCAATATATCGAGTTTTCAGGTTAAAGTGACCTTCTTGAAGCTAAAAAAACAATAGTGATCACTATGTAACATTTTTTCCTTTTGTGGCCCAACATGAACAACGCAAAAACGTTTGTGACCACCGATATTATTAAACCAAAATTTCGTCCAATCCAACACGGAAGTTTGCAGCCTTGCCGTCGAAAACAAGGGTGCCACAACTATTACAGCAATACTCCTAGACACCGCAAACACCATCCCAATCTTGGTGCTTAATTCAACTTCACCATCAAGAGTTTAATCACTGTTTCAGAATAGACTAATTATATTCTGTTTTTTTTTGTGTTGTTTTAAATAATATAAGCATCCATACCAGCTACATTAATTGTATTACTTAGGTTGTCTTCCTTTCCTATGGTCAACTAATAAAAATAAATCGTGTTGCAAGAAACTAATTTTGATTTTTTTATAATTCATTTCATTTACTCACATCAAAAATTGAATTTACAATCATTTAACACAAGAGTTAACTACAGTAACAATGAGTAACAAGCCCATTTGTTGATATTTTTTGATAAGTAATTAATTTTCATATATGAGTTAGTATTGTATATGTTTATTTGATATGTGTATTTATTTTCGTGAGTGAGGTGGAGGAGAAGAGGAATTCACGTCGAGATTGGAGAATATTCGGTTTGGTTTTGGATGTTGACGAAGAGGATGAAAAAAGGAAAGGACGACGAGTATCATCATATACATTATGTGAATTCGGACAAGGGTGGTAATTTAAGAGACACTCTTCAAGAATTTTTCTTTGAATTTTTAATTTTGTGGCAATTTATAGTTTTTAAGTATATTGTTTTTAGATTGATAATTCAAATAATATTTATTTAATAAATTTAATGTGAGTTTATTAAATATTATTATTATTTATAGTTTCATTAATATTATTAATGATAAATTTCTTAAAAAATTAGTAGATTAATAAATAATGGAAGTTTAAGAGCCATTTTTAATTTTTTATTTAATTTTTATAATTTTAAAGATTTATAGTTTTACATTATCATTTTATTGTAGAATTTAAATAATAAATTTTTAATAATTGATTTTGATAGTTGTGAGATTCAGGTTCCAAAAATCCCAAAACCTTTGAACTGCAGGTTAATCGGCGGTTCACGCCCCAATTCAATCAAGGGATCATTGCCAACGGTCCAATTCTAGATCGTTGGCAACGGTCTATCTTGGTTTTGAACAATATTTTTTTTTAAAAAAAAAGAAGAAAAAATCAGTTTGAACCAAAACCGAAACCGCCAACCAAACCGCCCAAATCGTTGACCAAACTGCCCAGAATCACCCAGGGGCAGTTTGGTTCCAGTTCAGAGGGTTTTTTTAACTTGAACAACCGGTTCATTAATAGGGGCCATGTCTATAACATTCTAGTCGGAAGGGTTCATGATGCCACATCGCTCAACAATCGAGGTTAAGAGTCGCTTATAAGTATTTTCCTCCCTCAAACCATTGATGTCTTTTCAAGGGCAAAATTATGAGAAACTAGGTTCATAATAGACAATACTTCAATAAGTGAATTTAGCGTGCAATCGTCGAAATACATGGTCTACAACAAAATTAAAAAAATATTTAAGAATAAGCAAGATAAAGTAACTCGTTAACACACAAGCAGACAACAAAGCACCTAAAGATAAATGCGAATATTAACCATCAAGCAAGTAGAAAATTCGACTAAATAGAATTTTTTGATAAGTGATTAATTAGCGTTATATTTTTATAGTAAATATTAAATTAGAAAAGCCATTTTCATAATGCACCCTCTCATATTTAATAAGATCAATTGATCGAGTCATTAAATATCCATGGCTATACATACCAATCCTTCTAAGCACAAGCTTAACCATTGCAAAAATTTCATCCATGCCCTAGAAAACATGATCAATCCCTTTATAAACTCCAAAAAAAACATGATCAATTTATTGCATCAGGTATAATTTAATACAGATTGTGGAATTTTTATTTTTTCTAGTGGTGCTGGTTAATTAGACTTGTGTGATGTTAGTAGTGAAGCATTTGTTTGAAACAATTTGTGATGATGAAATTGGCAATATAGTCGTTGAGCAAGGCCAAAGACCTCTTGAGCACCGGTCAGGTTGGTGCAAAAATAATCCAAATAATGCTATACAACAAGCGATCCCTTGCAATTGCGGTGGTTCAAGACATGATAGGTGTCATGGTTAAACTCCAAGACAATGATTCTGATCAGCATATGATGATATAGCACATATGTATATACTTAGTGGTGTTAATTATGTATATATTTCTTGATTTAGGTTCTTCTATGTTTTCAATTTTCGTAGGTTTATAAATATTTCATTTTTTTTTCTTTTTAACATTACAAGTGTTTATGTGTAGTGGAAATTAATTTCAACAGTTGTTAAAATATTTTTTATAACAAGTCTAGTACTACTAAGTTTTTTATTTATTAGATAATTTAAGTATTTTCAACTGGTGTTTGTTTTTTCTTTTTTTGTTTGACAACCAACTGGTGTTTGTTTGTGGCGAAATAAAATGGTACATTTAAAAAGTAAATAATAAAATGGAAAATTTCGTATTGTTTTAGGTATATTGAAGCTCCATGTCATTATTTATGCCTCAAAAAAGGGTCAACTCTATACTTTTTAAATTGTAGTATCTATAATTTATTAATTTATAATCTACCACTCATTCCCTTATAAAACCACAGCACTATAATATATAAAAAAAAGATAAATTAACTATTATAGTACCATAAATATACATCGGTTAGAAGTCGAAACCAATAATTATTTATAAGCATTTTCTCTTTTAACCTATTGAGGCGTAATATCTGTGAAAATTAATAACAGATAAGCCGAACAATTAGCATCATTTATGAAAATCATGATAAAATGGGGCTATTAGTTATAAGGAGTCAAGGTCGAAGTCCGCTGGATTATATACGTATATATACATACGGTAGCAAGTTGTCGGTTGCTTTGTGGTTCCCTCAACGTACCCGAAGAGTAAAGGAGCTGATATGAGAAAAAGCCTCCAACACAATCCTACAAGAAGTGGTCCGTTTTATAAAAAAAAGCAGCTTCTTCCAAAGTGACCTCCTCGGCTCCTCCATAAATCTGTAGAAGTTTACGGAAAAAGGAGAGAAAAGAGCATGTTGATGCATCAACATGGGAGTATTAGTCTAGTAGATAACGACGTAGATTTTTATGGCTAAAAATAGAAAACTCCCCGTTATAGTCGTTGGTTTCTGGTTTCATTAAAGAAATATATCACAAATGGCCACTGGCCAGTATGTACTTAAGGGCCCGATAACGGCCGTTGCAACACCCTGCAAAAGCATATTTCTAACCGTTGAACTACTCTCATTATTATATCATGATTTATACGTAGTAATATTATTAATTGATACTCTTTGAGGAAAGGAGGGAGTAATACTTATCATTATTCAATAATTATAGTACAACTTTTCAAAAGGATAGTGAATCTATTCTTCACCTTATACAAACTCAATGAACGATATGACAACATATTTTGTCGAAAAGGAGTAATCAAAATTTGAGGAAGTTGAGATTGTATTGTTCGTTATTCAATTTCAAAGTGTTAACCGGATACCTTTATTTAATATGTTTGATGATATATATTCTTTTCAATAAACAAGGTGAATACTTGATGTATTACGCTTAAACGGGTTTCTGAAATAAATTACGTAGACTTTGATATATGTGATAGATTGGATATTGAGAAAAATAGAGAGAGCAATACAATTTATTCAATAAAAAAAAAAGACAAATTGTGTTGTAGTTATGTTTTACATTCTACTAAAAATAAACGTTGATAGATTAAAGATATGAAAAATTTTGCTTTTGTTTGGTTTTAATAATGCATCTCAATGAGTCAAATCCAAAGAACTTTCTTACTAACTCCTTCCTCCCTTACTCAATTGGAAAATTAAGGAAGAAAAGCGATTACAATTCCATTTATTTTACACTTTCTTTTAACCAAATATTACGTTTTAGCAATTTCTAAAAAAAAGTTGCACTTCTTTAATCACTTTCTTACTATCAAATAAGCACTTAACCCACCTACACAGACCCAATTATGAAAAGTAATCAATTACATCTGATCGACAAATTATGCAAACGATATAATTTCTCTATTGAACTTATTTATTCAACTCTCCAAGTAAGCAACAATTGATTAGAGCACAAAATTCTTATAAAAAGACAAATAAAATTTTCATCCTCCTCCACAAGTTCAAAATAATGATTATAACTGATATGTTGCATTTTCTGCATGTTTTGTATTGTATTTATGTTTAATTTTATATTATAAATTGTTATTATTCGTGTATTTTTATATTTTTATTCTTTTTTGGTGTTTTAAGAGGAGTATTGATGAAACAGAAAGATTTAGAGTTGTTTTTTGTGCATTTTAGTCAAAAATTGTATTTTTGCGTGGCTGCGCCAAAAGTTGATGCGTGTTGACCAAGTTTGACCATGTGCAATGGGCTATAAGCCAAACTCATGGACCATGTTTTGGATATATTTTAAAGGCCTATAACTCAGTTTTGCTATTGGATCAAAATAATTAGCTTTAATATTATTATTTTAATTATTTTTGAGGAATTTTAGGTTTTCCTAATTAGGAGTATATTTAAGCTAAAATTTTCTCTCTCCTCCCTCATTCTTCATTCACGCATATTGAAGGACAACTGCCTCTCTCTGATATTTGGTGTTCTTCTTCTAGTATGTGTAACTAAACTTCTTTCTAGTTAAAGTATGTCGAAGTTCAATCCATTGATGTTGTGAAACTCTTGTTTTAACTTTTATTCAGTAATTCAAGTATTTATTTAGTTTTTGTTCTTGAGTTCTTTTATTATATTTTGATTGATTGATTGACAAAGGTTCGTTGGTTGATTAATTGAGATAATATACTGTTGTTTAGGATTAATAGTGTGTCACATTGATCCTAATCTAGGTAACAAATAACTTGAATTTATGTGGTTTAGGCATTGTTCATTGTTATGAAACTTAATAATCTAGTTTAAATGAATCACGACATTTCTGGGTTCACTGGTTAGGATAGAGGTCTCTTTGTTTCTTACTGCTGCCATAGATTAAACCTTGCAAGGCGTCCCGGGGGTTGTCTAGTGGTTAGGGAAATAGTCTGCATGGCGTCCCGGGGTTATCGAACAAGTAAGAAGAGATGGGTTAATCGAGTGCGCCACAGTTAACTTTAACTTTGTCTACTTGAATGCTCAATATTCATTTTTCGTGTCTATGATCAACTGATTGGATTGAACGAAGAAGTGTCTTAGCTGGGTTTTTATTATAATTGAATTTCTGTCATTTTATTACTGTTGTTTTATTCTCTGCTGCGAACTTTAATTTCTGTTTGCTTTCAGTTTCGTTTCTCAACTACATTTTCAATAATCTCATTTTACTTTTTTGTTTCTGCGATTAAACAAATTACACCGATCTTTGTGGATCGACCTGCTCACTGATTTACTCTATTTTTAGTGTTATTGAGCAGGTTAATATTATTTGGTGGTTTGACACACTAGCAAATTAGCGTCGTTGCCAGGGATCGGTGTTTCAATTTTGTTTATTTGCTTTACTACTGATCTTTTCTCTGTCTTCTATGCATTTTTTTTTGTCTGCAGATAGTTTTTTGCACGATCCAGAGATAGAGAAGACTGCCAAATGGTTGAGAAAAGAAGCTAGATTGTGCAAAACAGGAGCTTCTAGTTCTGCAACTTTAGCATTGAACCAACTGATAGAGTTGTTGTTGCTGAAACTGATTCAGAGACTGAAACAGAAATGGCTGACGACAACAACAATGCCTGTCGTATTATTCCTCATGCGCCTCCACTTGAGCAGACTTTGAGAGACCATGTCGCTCCTCCTGTTACTCAACAACCATTATGTATTCAGTTTCAACCTTTGGGTGTTCACTTCGAGTTGAAATCTGGCTTGATTCAGCTTCTGTCAAGGTTTCATGGTGTAGAAAATGAGGACCCAAACAAACATCTCAAAGAGTTCCACATTGTCTGCTCCAGTTTTACTCCTCAAGGCATTCCAGAAGAGGAGATCAAACTGAGAGCTTTTCCTTTTTCGCTAGCTGACAGTGCAAAAGAGTGGTTCTTTTATTTACCTCCTAGTTCAATTGATACATGGGCTGATATGGTAAGGTTGTTTCTAGAAAGGTTCTTTCCTGCCTCTAAAGTTGCAAACTTGAGAAGGGAGATCTGCAGTATCAAATAAAGAGATACTGAAACTTTGTATGAGTACTGGGAGAAATTCAAAAGGCTTCAAGCAAGCTGTCCTCAACACGGTATTTCTGACCAACTTCTAATTCAATATTTTTATGATGGTCTTCTTCCTTTGGAACGCATTATGCTAGATGTTGCTAGTGGTGGTCAATCATTAGCAAGACGCCTAGGGAGATTTGAGAATTAATTTCTGTCATGGCTGCAAACTCACATCAATTCAGTTCCAAGGTCGAACCCACTACAAGGCGTATCAATTAGGTAAGTACTAAAACTTATGATTCAAGACTTGATGATATTACCTTTTTGTTGCATCAAACTATGTCTGTTGTGAACAAGCTAGCTATTAGTCAAGGATAAATAGTGTAGAGAGCACAAGTGTGTGGGATTTGTGGTGTGCAGGAACACCCAACAGATGTGTGTCCATCTCTGCAGGAAGATAATGTTGCTGAAGTAAATGCAATGGGAGGTTATATGCAGAATAATTGGAAGAAGTATAACCCATACTCCAATACATATAATCCAGGATGGAGGGATCATCCAAACCTTGAGGTATGAAAATAACAACAATTCAGGTCAGAATTCTTCTCAACAACAGTATGATCCATGGCTTGATAAGTCACAAGGACTGGAAGAAATTGTGAAGAACTTGGCATTGTCTACTCAGCAGCTTACAACTTCCACACAAACTTTCAAGTTCAAACTGAGGCAAGTATTTCTGAACTGAAAGATCAAATGAATAAGCTAACCACTTCTATGAACAAGCTTGAAAATCAAGAAAGATTGCCCTTCCAACCTGAGATAAACCCAAGACAGAATATCAATGCCATTGCCCTTCTAAGTGGAAAAGAAATTCCTAGTGCTGAAAAAATGTCACTACCTCTGTGTAGCCACGCCAAGGTGACTGAAACTAAAACAGACACTCCAACTAGTTCCAAAGAGGTACCAATTGTTATGAATCCTGAAAGGCCACTTTTTCCACACAGATTAGCCAAGAATAAGGTCTTGGATGATCAAGAAGTGTTGGAAATATTGAAGAAGATTGAAATCAACATACCTCTGCTTACAACAATTAAGCAAGTACCTCGTTACTGCAAGTTTCTGAAGGAGCTTTGCACTGGAATGAGCAAGTTAAAAGGGAAAGAACGAGTTTGTATGGAAGAAACAATCTTTGTTGTATTACACAAAAAGATGCCCATTAAGCAGAAAGATCCAGATATGTTTACTATACTCTACAAAATTGGCAATGTTGGAATTGAACAGGCTACGTGTGATTTAGGAGCTTCGATTAATTTGATGCCTTTATCTATATATTCTACATTGAATGTTGGACCTTTGAAGCAAAATGGTATAGTACTAACCTTGGCTGACCGTTCTAGTGTCTTTCTTGAAGGTGTTCTAGATGATGTTTTGGTGCAGGTGAACGATTTAGTTTTTCCTACAGATTTTATGTGTTAGACATGGAGGATGTTGGTACTTCTAATTCAAGAATGTTGTTGTTAGGGAGACCCTTCCTTAAAACAGCATGCACAATGATAAATGTGCATGAAGAGACTCTGTCCATGAAGTTCGATGGTGCTAGGGTCGAATTCAATATCAACGAAGCAATAAAGCATCCTAGTGATTTTTCCTTTGTTTTTGCTGTTAATTATGCTAACCCATTGACAAAAAATATTTTGGAATTCCATGGTGATCATTTGCAGGATGTTGGTGCCATCAGGGCGCAGAATAATAACGAACTAAAAGTACCTGCAAAGGCGAATGTGTTATGGTATGGCCATACTATAAGCAAGAAAATGATAACAGGGCCTCCAAAGATAAATATTTCTTTAGTTGATGCAGGCAAACGTGAGTGCAAATCTGTTAGGTTCTGGAAAAAATTTTGCACTAAGAAAAAAAAAGCAAGAAATGAGCTTGTGGTGTATGTTCCAAAGAATGATCTAGGTGCAAAGATTTATGTGTTGAATAACGAGAAATGATGAAGATTCAGGTTAGTCCAGCTAAGATGACGTTAAAGAAATGCTTCTTGGGAGGCAACCCAAGGTTTTTACTGTTTTTCTTTTATTTCAGTCAATTTCAGTTAGTTTCAGTTTATTTTATTTTGTGTTTTCCCTTTGAATTTTGTCCCACTTTATTTCTTTGATTTGATCACACTTGGTCTCTAGTTCCTATTGTATTTGAGTGATCAACATAGTAGAAATGGAGCATAACATGGCAGCTTTATTTTCTTATTTCAGTCAAGCGCCGACATGTCCACCGACACACCAGAGAAGCTTTTCTTTCACCATCCACTCATTTTTAATTTTTATTTTGTATAATTGAGGACAATGTAGGGTTTAAGTGTAGGGATGGATAGTTTGTGTTTTGTGTTTTCATTTATGCCTATTTGTGATTTTTCCATTTTATGTTATTTTTCGTTAATTTTTTGAATTTTTATGACTTATTTTGCATACTTTCACGTGGATGCATGTTTGCATGACATATTTTGTCTTTTCTACATGAATTTCAGTATTGTACTGCATTTCTGCATGCTTACGTCATAACTGTGTTGATTATATTTTTGCATGTTGTGTGATCATATCTATTTTGAGTTGCATCTGTGTGTTGCATATTTGATTTCCCTACTAAAGTTTGGATGTTTTGGTGTGAGTTTGTCTTTAAACATTGAATAATTTGAAACTTTATGAGTCTTAATATTCAAGCACCCTGGTATACCTATTTGTGTGAAACTTGGATTTCTATGCATCTTCAATTCAACATTAAACAGCCCTTAGTAATAGAGCTAAAAGGGACTCAATAGCTAGATTTACACACAATCCTTTGTGTGAATTTTTAGACATAACCAATTTATTTATTAATGTGTGACATTTATAGTAGGATCCTACTGGGACTTGTTATCGAGTACATTTCGAAGACCACGCCATTTTAATTGAAACATCGAAACGATGAAAGGAGTTGTTTGTTAACCATTTGTGTATTTTTTTCTTTCAATATCCACCTTTTATATTTATCAATTGTTTACTCTTTTTGATCCTTAGATTTTTTCTTTGTTTTAAACCCGTTTTAACCAATTCCCATTTTGTTCAAGACTTTCCACATTTGAAACCTTAAGTTGAGAGATTTTTGTTAGTGATACTTTGCCAAATTATTTTGTATGTTAATGCTTTGATTTACATTGATAAAAAACATGTCTAGAATATGATTTTATACTTATTTTGTAACTGAAACATGGTTGTCCAGCTTTGATATATATGCACTGAAATGTAATGTTCCTTTACTTTCAAAAAAGGAAAGAAAAGAAAAGAAAGGAAACGAAAAAAAAGAAGAACAACAAAAAAAAAGATGCAGAAAAGGAAAGAAAAAAAATGTGATGAAAAGTGATGGAGTAAATCAAGGCAATTTATAGAGAATTGTTTTGGGTAGCCTTGTTTTTATCAAGCATAGACATGTATTTAATTTGGTTTGCATTAACTTGTCGATGTATGTTGATGGAAAATATCACTAGAGTTTGTTGTGCTCTCTCTTAACTTATTAAACCCATGTTATTAGGCACGTTACAAGCCTCTACAATCCTTTTTTATCAGTGTTTTGATTGAATTTATTAGTGGTTACGATTTGACTTTATGTCAAGCCTTGGAAAGCCTTGCTATGAGTGAGAGCGTAAATTCTTCACCTAAACACTTGAGAGATAGAGTGAAACTTGTGAGGGTGTGAATTTGGCTATCCCATATTTTTTGGGGC
>CAODLS013044141.1:0-10094 GCA_948243855.1 Flueggea neowawraea
TTGATTTAATAAATTTTTGGTGTAAATATTTTTTAAATTAAGAAGATTTATTTGTGTATATATATATTTGGTGTACACAATATTTACAAAACTTAATTTATTTAATGGTAATTAGTTTAGTGTACAAAAATGTATTCAAAGATCCACAAATGTCTTCAAAGTCCTAAAAAATGTCTGCAAAAGGTCTTCAAAGGGCATACACAACTTGAATTTTAGATTTTTGCCGCCGTCAACACCATATCGATCTCCGCCACCATCAACACTAAAAAAACAGGCGGTTAGGGTTTGACAATGACTAGTTGCCATCACCATTGCCACAAAACTCAACAAAATCAACCAAACTCAACCTACACAACAAAAATAAGCCAAAACTAGTTCAAACAATAGTTTTAGTTTTTTTTTTTGCTAAAATGTGGCATCTACAGATCAAAAAACAAACGGCTAGGATTCTAAAACCTCTAGCCGCCAAACCTAAATATAAAACCCTTGTTATCAGATCTCCGTAACGAAACACAAAAAGTAGCAGAGAAGAGAAAAATCGGCAATAGGAATCGCGAAGCAAAAGAAAAAGAACGTGGATCCGAGGAAGAGAGATCGACGAGAGAAGAGGAAACCATTTTGCAGATCAAGATAAGACAAAGCGGCGGCTAGGGTTGCTGGCGAAGGAGGAGACGTGAAAGAGATAAACAGAGAAGAGAGGGTTCTGGTGGAGGAGGAGGAAGAGGGAAGGAGGGTGGCAGACAAGAAAGAATTAAGAGAAGACGAGGGAGATATGGGAGAGAGAGAGAGATATATATATATATATATATAAAGGAAGAGAGAAGAGAGAGAGTTTGGGCAGAAGAGAGATCAAACACAAGGACAAATGAGAGAAAAAATTGCAAAATTTTGAATTATATACGGAAACTAATCTGATCTTTTTGCAATTCAGAATATGATTATAGTTGACTATGACACCTCTGAATTTCAGAATTCTAAAATACGGCATTCATTATATTTGTAAATTGGTATTTTTGTTTATTATAATCTACAAGTTGTTTATGATATGTAGGGGTGTAAACGAGTCGAGCTGAGCTCTTACTTTGGGTGTTCGAGCTCGGCTCGGCTGAAAAAGCTTGAGCTCAAGCTCAACTCGAGCTCTCAATTTATGTTCATACTTGGCTCGTGTTTGTTTAACTAGTGTTCGCGAGCTGCTAGAACTTAAAGTTCGTTTACAACGTTCACGAGCTTAGCTAGTTTAAAGATCGTTAAACTCGACTCGTTTACGACTCGGTATCAAGCTTGGTTAGGCTCATTTGGAAGCTCGTTTACAAGCTCGGCTTGGCTCGACAACTCGGTATAAAGCTCGAATTGGATCGTTTGGAAGCTCATTTACAAGCTCGGCCATAAGTCAAATTTTTTAAACAATCAACAAAAAAAACACCACAATACCACAATATTTTTACATAAGTACATGATACATATAATGATCCACAAAACAAACCAAATTCATCTAAATAAATAACACAACAACATCAAATATTGTTTCAACATAACAAGAGTGCCATGATTCCATCAAAAATAAGAGTCCAAAAAGTTACAAAGCATTTGCATTCTCACTCGAGTACTGAAAGAACTAGCATTTTTTTTTCACGTATTCTACCATTTTGGTTTTTTTGAGTGAAATTAATCAATAAAATTCGTGCCAAAGTTCCAGATTTTGGTTTCAAAGATAAGAATTAAAATGATATGATGATTGGTGGGGCTCTAGATTGTCCAACCATATTATATAAAGGAGTAATGAATTGAGACATTCAATTCAAATCAAATATGTGATGATTAGTGATGACAAATCAACATGATTAGCATAAGTTATACAGGATGGATTATGTCTCACATTAAATTTGTTAACCAAATTCATAGCCAAGATATGATTAAAACTAAAAGCAAATACGAAAACAGTCCCTAACCACTTGGTTATTCCTAACCTCACCCGCAACAACCTCAGAATTACGGTCATTAATTCCACATTTTCTAGACCGCAATTCCAAACAATAAAGCCCAAGCAATGTTCTTATTAGCATGACAAATCTTACTCCTAAGGTTATAAAGCAACCAATCACACAAAGGGAGAGAAAAGACGGAAGCTTTGTTGTTGTTGTTGTTGAGTGTCGACGGTGGTGGTAACTTCGGTGGGTGAGTGTCGATGGTGAGAGAGAGCTTCGGTGAGAGAGATCCTTGGTGGGTGAGAGCTTCGGTGAGAGAGAGCTTTGGTGGGTGAGAGCTTCAGTGGATGAGAGCTTAGGTGAGAGAGAGATTTTGTGTGAGAGAGCTTAGGTGGGTAAGTGTCGACGATGAGAGAGAGCTTTGGTGGGTGAGTGTCGACGGTGAGAGAGAGTTTTTGTGGGTGTCGACGGACGACAATTTAGAGTTTGAGAGCTTGAGAGAGGCAGCAGCAACAAAGAGTGAGTGAGAGTGAGATTTAGGGTTTGTAATTGTGAGTTCAGAATGTCGACAAAATGAGAATAACAAATAGGATGGGATCATGAGATTAAAACGACGTAGTTTTGTCTTAAAATTGTTTTAAGAGTTAAAAATTTTGTAGATTGTCTTAAAAACTTTGTAGTTTTGATTATAAATGTAAATATTTTTAGAAATAATAACTAAACATAGGATGGAAGTTCAATATTTTTTAAAATATCACAAACTCTAATATATACATATATATATATATAACATAGTTTATAACAATTGGAAGATTTCATGTTTTGAACTTAATTTAGTGTGTATGTTACTTTAATGAGTTAATGTTAAAAAAAATTAGTGTATGATAATAATTGAACAAATTTTGAACTAATTTAATGTATATATGCTACTTAATGTTTTGAACTTAATTTAGTGTGTGTGTTACTTTAATGAGTTAATGTTAAAAAACATTTAGTGTATAATAATACTTGAACAAATTTTGAACTAACTTAGTGTATATATGCTACTTAATGTTTTGAACTAATACTTTAGAGTGTATTTGTGTATTATTACGTAATAAATAAATAATAATACTTGAACTAATGTTCAAGAAAGTTTATGGTATAGTATATAGACCTAAATTTCATGTTGTATACCTTTGTACACATAAATTTCATATTGTATACCTCTGTACACCTAAATTTCATATAGTGTACACCTTGATACATCTAACTTTCATGTTGTACACTTTGTACCTCTAAGGTTCATGTAGTGTACACCTTTGTACACCAAAATTTCATATAGTGTACACCTTGATACACCTAAATTTCATGTTGTACACCTAAATTTCATGTAGTGTACATCTTTGTACACCTAAATTCCATTTAGTATACACCTTTGTACACCTAAATTTATTTTGTATATCTTTGTATACCTAAATTTCATGAAGTATGCACCTATGTACACCGTTGCACCCTTAAATTTTATGTTGTGTATAAAATTGTACACCTAAATTTCTGGTGTACAACTTTGTACACCTAAATTTCATGAAATTTAGGTGTACAAAGTTGTACACCAAAATTTCATATTGTACACTTACGTGCACCTTCTGGAAAAATCATATATTTTGTTATAAACATGTTATTTTTTCCTAAATAAATTGTTAAATTATTAAACTTAAAATTACTTACATATATTTTAACATAACGAATAAAAATTGTTCATGTTACATATTAAAAATTTAAAAGTAGAATAAGAATACATAACTTTTACACACTTAAGTTTTATGTTTTGTACACCTTAATATACACTAAATGTTGTACTATATGAAAGTAATTTCAAGTTTTACACACCTATATAAATGACTTGTTGTTCCTACGTATTAACATGAAAATATTTTACAATTTATATTATATATGAACTAAAATATGATTTTTTGCAAGTCCAAAATTATATGAACAAAAAAATAATTTATTATATATGAATCTAAATTATATTGCAAGTCCAAATAGTTTAAAAATTGGCTCTAAATTATATTATACAATTTTTTATTATATAAGATTGCATTTCATAAGAACTATATTAGTGAATAATTTTTTCACTATTTGAATTTGTCAAATTGTATGTGTTAAATAAATTGTTAAATTATAAAACTTGAAATTACTTACATATAATGCAACATAACAAATAAAAATTATTCATGTTACATTACATATTAATAATATAAAAGTATAACAAAAGATATATAAATGAGCCTCAAATCGAGCTTCTACACGAGCCTTAATCGAGTATGTTCATAAGCTTACTTATCGAGCTTGTTCACGAACACATAAATTAGTTTGTTCACGAGCACGAGCCACATATTCGAGTCTATTCACGAGCTACATATTCGAACATGTTCATGAGCTTGTTCGCGAACGTACAAACGAATTTGTTTACGAGCTTTTCGAGCTGAACTTCGGCCTATTCAAGTTCGGTTCATTTATTAAACGAGCTTAATTTTTTGTTTGCAAATAAGTTCATTTATTAACGAACCGAGCTTAAATAACTTTTTCGAGCCGAACTCCGAACCACTCGCGAATAGCTTAACTCTTTTAGACCCCTAATGATATGTGGAATAATTAACTCTCAATTCAATCTTAGGAGTAGATAGGGCTTTAGTTGGCTGCGCTCAAACGGCCCGTATTACTTTAAGGTCAAAATCGTCAAACCGAAAGAAAATAATTAAAAAAACTAACAGATCTCTCGGTTCGCGTCTCTCTGTCTGGTTTTTCTGGTAAGAGAGAAGGAAGAGATGGAAGAAGAAAAAGGCTCTTCATTGTGTGGGAGAAGTGGAGAGGCTGGGAAGTTAGAGCACGGGTACTTTCACATTATCTCGCTATTCCCGAAGATGGACGTTTGGTTGTACCGACTGTGCTGTTAATTGGAACTGCAAACTAGAATAGGAAGCTATGGCAGAAGGGGGCCGAGAGGATTGAGCTCAAATTCCGCATATATGATGGTACAGATATTGGCCATGGTACGTATGTGTCGTCTATGACGGTTGCATCTCTTAAGCAAATACTTGTTGCTGAGTGGCCTCAAGGTAAACATAGCACATATTGTTCTGTTCTCTTCCCTCAAGTTTCAAATCCTTGAACTAGTATGCCATTATGGTTGACGCCAAAGAGTCAGAAATTACTTAATGATCAGTTTTTCCGTATCAGGAAATGCTAAATTACAGAAAAACTGTAGTTTGATTTACCTTTATGCAGCTACAAACTTCTTATATTGATTAGCCTTAATTTTTACTGCATATATAGTATTGTTCTCCTGCTACTTGAGTCATGGCTCAAGTGGGATACAGCCATACAGGAGTGGATTCAAATTTCCTATTCAACTACAGATATGACAATTTCGTTTGAAATAAAAACAGAAGCACTGACCTCTTAGCTATGATCATGCTATCTCACCTTTTGTTTTAATCTATGGAAGGCAAGTACCAAAAGGAGGCGCAGAAAGAAAATTCATGCTCTTGTGTGATCCGTTGAGTTATATGGTGTCATAGATGCAAATGCTGCTTTGCATTTTACAGATAGTCTTTTATTTTGGACTCCTGAGATGCAGAAGCAAAACTTATGCTCCCCTGTGATAGTTGCACTGTGACATCGCTGCAAATACAAGAGCTTGCACGCATTTCATTAGCATCCAAGTCATTCTGTAATGAAGTTTTTAATCCTGCATCTTGTAAAATTTAGTCGATTTTCAAAGATCATGTTATTTATGATACTCTTATTATCAAACATATTAGATTGTTATTTGTGATCTTATTCAGAATCAAGAGTCACTGGGATGAAATACTTTTTGACAAATTTGTGTATTTGTAAGTTCCTCCGTATATGTTTCTGATTTTCTGGTCAAGTTATAGACTACACCTAGCAAGCATCCATGTTCAGGAAGGCATTCATTCTACATGAAAATCAAAAGATAATTAAGGCAAGTAATGATTGATGATAGAATGACTAAATTGAATTGGAAAGGAGAAATATACAATTAATACCTTAAACAATATATGCTGCTCATTTATAAAACACTACCATCTGTAAATAGAATGTGCACAAAACTGCACACTTAACTGAATGAACACTTCTTTTTATTGAAATTCTAATTTATCTAAACATTGTACATTCTCGAGATAATAAAAGGATGGTTCAGTTTAGGGTGACGAAAGCAAGGATTCCAACTCTTCTTTAGAGATCCAAAGATTTTCATTCAATGAATCGTCAATAGAAGTATCATCCATCAGTGTTGCTATTTGCTGTATTGCTGCTGTTATTGCAGTTTGCATCATTGAAGCCGGTCCCATGCATTCATTATTGCTTTGCAAGCTTAACGTCGAGGGGGCAAATTTTAACATCCTTAAACCTTCCTGATTGTGTTCTTGATCTATAGTTCTTGACGGCAATGCACTTTTACCAGCAACTCTGCAAACCACAAAACTTGCATCCAGCAAAGATTAACACCACATATTAGAAATTGCTCTATAATGATAAGTTATAACTTACTTGTACCTACGGATTGTGTTGATTTACGGTTTTCAAGAAAACATAACCTTGTTCATTTCTTTTTCTTTTTTTGCCTGAAAGAACTTTATTTATTTTATGCTGTTCAAGAAAACAGAACTTAATTTATTCCATGCCGTTCAGAAAAACATCATAAAGAATTGTTCTACGTGAGTAAACTACATTGTATAGTGCATAGCAAAATAAAAATAAACGTCAAATTCGAAGAGCGAAAGAACGGTAATTTACCTTCACACTTTTAAGTAGCTCACCCGCAATGTGAAATTCATCCATCAACCATCTTCCTTCAACACTGCAACCCTTCTTTGGAATGAACTTGAGAAAATGTTTAGTACCAATAATTTTATTTCCAGACCTTATCTTCTTCCTGTGGCTTTCTTTCCAAGTCTCGGTTGATGAAACTCTATCAATTCTCGAACCATGATCAAATTTCTTCCTCAATTTCGAGAAGAAAAAGAGTTGTGTTGCGTTAGTTTCAAGAAACTTATTCTTCCAAATTTCTTCATCGCCATAAACATCAAAACCATCAAAAATATCAGGTGATGACAGAGGTAAGCCATTGGCCTTTTTGAACAAATAATGCTGGATGATTTCTTGGTCGTTTGGAACAAATCTAAAGCCTGTCGGTGGTGGAAACATCATCTGTAATTACCTTAATTGAAAACACCGGACTCGAAACTAAGGTTTTGGTTTATAATGAGGGGTTTATATAGCTTTCGATTTGACTTGAGCCAAGGTTAAGAAATGAAACCGAACCGAAACGTTTTTGTAAAAGAATGACCAAATCACAAAAAGCTTCGGTTCGGTTCGGTATTAACCGAACAATACACACCCCTGCTTAATTGAAAAAATCACACAATTATATTAAAATTAAATATGAAAAATTAATTTTTAAGCTCAATTTAAATAATTTTTTAGAAAAATTTTTTTTTAAATTATTTATAAAAATATCATATATATAAAGTTTTCAATTAATTGATATCTTAATTTTTTATATAAACACAATTCAGAAGGGTCTCTAAATATTTTCAGTACATTCCAAAAATCTATTTATCACATTCATAGAAGTAATATTTCTAAAAAAATAGTTTTCAAATGCCTCTATCTAATATTTTTCAAAATAATTTTTTAAAAAAATGATATTTTTAAACAAAAATTTAAACATATTTCTATTTGTTAAAATTAAAATTGCATTTACTATTTATCAAATTCGATATTTTATTTGGGTCAACTAACATAATTAAAGGTAATTAGTAATTATCAGATCACAATCTTAAGGCTCGTCTGTAAGTCCCACATTTATTCTTGCATCTTATTCATTCTCAAGCACCTCTTGGAAGGTGGTCCAGCATAAAAGAGTAATATTTTATGATAAATTCAAGTTCACGACCCACTACTATCTCTTTAGATAGCTCCTAATATTTTTTTGGATATATCCTCTACAGACTCTCAATGGGTATCGTAGTAAATAAACTTCGAACTCTCAACAAATATCATGATAAATAGATTTCAATTGCCACTGAACAAAGGACATATTTATGACGGGAGTATATATTTGTACGGTCGCAACCAGCAAAAAAGACATCCACCCTCGTTTGGGGCCCGCCTCTGCTTTTCATCGGGGAGAAAAAACTCCCATACCCAAACACCTCTCTCAACAAGTTGTTAAAGTTCCAAACTCCCAATCCTTCCCCGAACAACCCGGTGGTACCGTCGTAGTATTCCTCTGCGACACGATTCGTACTAATCCTTAAAAAAAAAAAAACAACGGAAGCCCCTAACCTCGCGGGAACTCCATCGTTGTCCGATCACTATCTCCGGTAAGCATACTTCTTTCCTCTCTACTCTCCTCTTCTGTTTGATCACCGAGAAAACGAGAGAAACGTATTGAAGTGAAAGTATTATTAATGAATAAAATTTTAACTTTACGTTTTTATTTTGACGTGCAATTGTGTGAACTTTGCAGGTTGATGTGTGATTATAGCATTTTCGGAGGGATGTGCTGAATTGACATGGAAGCTACGCTGGTGTGATTGGAGCAGTGTTGGAATGAATACAGAGAGAGAGTGTGTGTTTTGATATGCTCTAATTGTTTCTGTGTTCGCAGAAAAAGAAAAAAAAAAGGAGAGTGTGAGCTGTTTTGTTGATTTTGCGGGGCAGTAGACTGTAGAGACTACCTGTAGAGTTAATTTAAAGCCTTTTCAACTTCATGAGGTTTATGGGCAACTTATTATGTATCAATTATTGAGCTTTAGTTTTGTGCTGGTCAATGCTCTTTTGTTTTGAAGCAAAATAATTTATAGTCAAGAGGGACTAAAGAAATAAGCAAAGAAATGAGTTCATGTTATATTCCGTGATAGAGAGATGGTTTATTTGGAATTTAGGAAATTAAATCATTTAGAGAAGGAAAATGTTAATAATTTCCTAGTATTCTTCGATTGTTAGGTTAAATTCTGTCTCCTTTAAATTGACAAGTCAAACAGATATTGCTAAACCCGCATCTACCGTAGATGCGTCTTTACTTAAAAATATATATTGGTATCTGATATATGGTTCGGAAGTGAAGCCAATTTGCATGGAAAAAGATGGAACGGAAACAACTAGAAATATTCATTTGCATGTTGTAATAGATAGATGTATATGTGGTGTAAAAAGTGGGGTAACGTCATCATTCTTGACAGGTAGCGCTAGTGTTAGTTAACCAGTTAATCCCTCTGATTCATAAATTTTGTGTTGTCTGTTTTGTGAGATTTAGAATTCAAAGTCATGAAATTGATCCTGAGAGGTGAATGTAAGGTTCACGGTTGTTCAAAGTGATGCATGGGCATGCTTACTATACTTAAAATGGTTAATGTGTCAATGCAGGTCATTTCATTGATAAAGTAATTATGGACATCTAAAGGAGCAGCAATGTGTTCAATGAATGCTTGCAAATGCTCCCGCCCTCACCTGGGACATTTGTGGATCGTGAAGAACTTATACAACATGTTGGTGACTTTCTGTATCCCAGGGATATGTAGTAACTATTAAACAGTCTAAGAGGGACAGGGTAGTAATACTTGGCTGTGACCGAGGTGGTGTTTACCGCAATAGGCAGAAAACTGTTGGGGAGTCCTCATCTGAACGAACTCGCAGAAGAAAGAAAGGTTCTCGACTTACCAATTGTCCTTTTGAAGTTGTAGGTAAGAAGGATGATGTCTTGTGGGTGCTTACCATAAAGAATGGGACTCATAACCATGATCCCTTGAAGGACATTTCTGAACATCCTTCTGCTCATCGCTTCTCTGAGGAAGAAGTTTTGTTGATTAAAGAGATGACAGAAGCTGGACTAAAACCTCGCCAAATTCTGAAGAGATTGAGACAAAGCAATCCACAGCTTTTATCTACCCCAAAGCATGTTTACAATGTTAAAGCTAAACTTCGTCAAGGAAATATGACAGGTGGAGCCATCTTTGCTGTACTTTCATGAAGATGTTTTCATTCTTTCCCTCTTATCCCCTGCCCATTTGTTTCTTTTTCTTTCATCTTTCCTGTTTTCGTTATCATTTTCTTATACGATAAAAATAAAAATTGATGAATAAGCTGCTG
>CAODLS013044878.1:0-12521 GCA_948243855.1 Flueggea neowawraea
AGCAGAGTAAGCTAAACATGTCCACAGTAGTTACAATCAGAAAGAGTGAGATACCTCTCATTTTATTCTGATTCTGATTCCTCTAAACGAAAAGGCTGATATGTTAGAGAGATAGAGATAGAGGGTATATGCTTCCCCTTGTAAAAATCATCTCCTTCCACACCATTTACCACTTGAATCCTCTTCTCGAATGCCGCCGGCTGATGCAAGATGGAAAGTTTCTGCAGGGTTGTCGCATACTTCAGCCCTCTTGGAATCTTAAACAACCTAGGCAAACAATTAATGGTTAAAGCCTTAAGGCATACCATTCCACCTCTCTCCACTCGCCATTCTGTTACTTCCCGTAAGTATTGGAGCTCAACAAGCTCAAGTTTAGGAAAGCCATTGGCAGAGCAAACCATTACAGACCCCTTGTATGACTGTTGTCCTAAGACCAGAAACCTCAAATTATGCAGCTTTTCTAAAATGGGCATTGGATCTTGCTTCAACTCAGCATGTTTCAAGGATAACTTGGAAAGACTTGCTGGTAAAAATTCAAGATTATGTGAATGGCAAGAATTATGTAACAAGACTATTCCAGCAAGCTTTGCTTAGTTAAGATTATTTTGTTAACAATCTAGCAACTTCAATTGCAACTTGTGCAGATGTTAACTGATAGGAACTGACTTACTGTAACTATATATACTGTACTTGACTCTCATAATAGAATTGAATCAGTTTTGCTCATAAACTTTAGATGGTATCAAAGAAGAATAAGAAATAGCCAAACACGCATTTTCTCGTTGTAACCGCCAATTTTCTTGCTGTAACTGCTCTTTTTCTCGCCTTATCTCTCCTTTTCCTTCACTTTCTTCTTTTGCAAAATCACTCTCTCTTGCTTTCTCTTCTTCAATTTCTTCTTCTTCTCTCTGAAATTCCTTCAATTTCTTCTTCAATTTACTCTGGACTACTTTTCTGAATCTCTTTCTTCGTGGTTCATTTCTCAAGCATCATTAATCATGGTAGAGCAGACATCCTTTCGAGTCGAAGAACAGATTTACAGTCCATACCACATACATCCTAATGAGAGTCCTTCTCTTCAGCTAGTTTCTACTGTCCTTGATGAATTCAACTTTCACTCGTGGCAGCGAGCCATGCTTATGGCTTTGAAGATGAAAAATAAGATCCAGTTCATTGATGGCACAATCTCTGTTCCTGATAAGTCCGATAAATTGTTTTCTGCTTGTGATCGTTGCAACACTCTTGTTCTTACCTGGCTACGCAGCTCTGTTTCACCTTCTATTGCAAAGAGTATACTCTGGATTGATAATGCCCGTGATGTTTGGCTTGATCTAACTGCTCGCTTTTCACAACAAGATATCTTTCGTGTTGCTGTTCTTCAGGAAGAGATTGCTTCACTCAAACAAGGCAGTATGTCTGTTACTGAATACTTCACACAACTCAAGATCCTTTGGGATGAACTTGGTGTTTTGCGTTCTTTACCTTCTGGTAAGACCACTTGTGCTTGTGGGGGTTTGTCCTTGATGAGAGAATATCAGAACATTGATCAAGTGACTCGGTTCTTAAGAGGTTTATCTGATACTTATTCTCAAGTTCGCTCTCAGATCATGCTCTTAAAACCGTTACCAGCTTTTACTCATGTTTTCTCTCTAGTTCTTCAACAAGAAACAGAATTCTCTACTGCTACGACTTCTTCTGGTGAAGCTTCAATTTTCTTCAATAAATAAATTTCACATTCTTCTGTTAATCGAGGTGGAGGTAGAACAGGCCGTGGTGATCGATAAATGCTACAAGAAACATGGCTTTCCAATTGGCTGTCGTAATTCCACTAATCTTGCTAATTTTCCTCCACATCAACAGTCTTCACCACATTACCTGCACAGTATTGGTTCGCCAACTCCACAATTGGCTTCTTTTGCAACTTCACAGCAAGGCCCACTACGTACTCCAACAACCTTTGCTCCTGGTTCTTCCACTATCTCTACTCCTCCACTTATTGCTCCTTTAACTACTGATGTGAATTCCAACACTATGACTCCACAAATACATGTTGTTACTGCCTCGCTTGCTTCATTTGATATTGAAGGTACAATTTCACCTTGGATACTTGATAGTAGTGTCACAGATCATGTAGCTAGTTCTCTTGCTTGGTTTACTGATTATCAGTCAGTCACAAGCATGTTTGTAAATTTGCCTAATCAAGCCACTGTTCAAGTCACTCACATTGGGACGGTTCACCTTCTTCCTCATTAGTTCTTACTAATGTTCTGTTTGTCCCACAGTTCTCTTACAATCTGATCTCTGCTAGCAAACTCACTGCTAATGGCACCTGCTGTTTGGTTTTTCATCATAATATTTGCTTGATTCAGGACCTACAACATTCAGTGACGATTGGACAAGCTAAGGCACAATCTGGCTTATATCACTTGCTTCTTCCTCCATCATCTTCTCAGATTCCTGAAGTTTGTTCTATCAAGTGTCCAAATCTGTGGCATTCTCGTATGGGACATCTTTCCAGCAAAAGCTTACGTGCTATTCCAGCTATTCATCCTCATGTTTCTGATGATTTCTCTCCACCTTGTGACTATTGTCATTTAGCTAAACAAAAGAAACTCTCATTTCCACTTAGTCAGTCCACATCAGCAAGTATTTTTGACTTGATCCATGTTGATATTTGGGGACCTTTGTCTACCCGTACATACTCTAATCATCGTTATTTTCTCACTATTGATGATGATTTCAGTCGTTGTACATGGGTGTTCTTACTACTCAATGAAGGAGAGGCAAGGTTGCACTTGAAAATTTTCATTACTTTTGTTCATGTTCAGTTTCAATGCCATGTCAAAACGATTCGTACAGACAATGGAGTTGAGTTTGATATGCCATCTTATTATGCTGACAATGGGATTTTGCATCAAAAGTCTTGTGTTTATACACCGCAACAGAATGGATTGGTTGAGCGCAAGCATCAACATATTCTTAATGTGGCAAGGGCTTTACGGTTTCAAAGTAATCTACCTATCAGATTTTGGGGGGATTGCATTCTACAAGCTGTTTACCTCATTAACAGGACTCCTTCTCCTGTTCTTGATAATATGACTCCCTATGAATTGTTGTTTAAATTACCTCCTTCTTATCAGCATTTGAAGGTGTTTGGATGTCTTTGTTACATGTCAAGCTATGCTCACAATCGTACTAAGTTTGATCCTCGAGCATTTAAACGTCTTTTCTTGGGTTACAAATCTGGTATTAAAGGGTACAAGGTTCTGGATTTAGCTACAAATAAGATTCATGTGACACGAGATGTTGTATTCTACGAGGATGTTTTTCCTTTTCGGTCACATTCATCACCTCATGAAGCTGATTCTGCTGATCCATTTGTTTACCCTGTTTCTGCAGATTTAGCTTATGATGAGACTCGCACCTCTTCTTCACACGCGCCTCCTTGAGCCTCCTCAAGACAGTCCTGCAGCTTCTCCTCTCTTCTCTCCAGCTGCAAGTTCTCCATCTGCTACACATGCTGATCAACTCCTTGCTCCTTCTTCTTTAACACATCCAGTGGCCAATATTCCTATACGTCGATCCACTCGCCATCATCAATTGTCTTCTCATTTAGCAAATTATGATTGTCATGGCATGCCAAAGCTCAATTCATTTTCACAAGTTTCTTTCACTGGTCCACATCAACTACATAAGGTTTTTACCTATTCTGGTTTGTCTCCTTCTCATCACAGTTACTCTCTTGCTCTTGATGAGATTACAGAACCTAGCTGCTACTTAAATGCTGTTCAACATCAGTGTTGGCGTGCAATTGCTGCTGAAATTACAGCTTTGGAAGTCAATCATACCTGGAGTGTTGTGGATCTTCCTCCTGGTAAAATTCCTATTGGTTGTAAACATGTCTTTCGCATCAAATACCTAGCTAATAGCAAGATTGAACGCTGCAAAGATCGCATCGTTGCTAAAGGTTTTACTCAGCTAGAAGGTGTTGATTTCTTGGATACATTCAGCCCGGTTGCCAAAGTAACTTCCATTCGTATGATTCTTGCCCTAGCAGCTTCACATAACTGGTTCCTACATCAGCTGGATGTCAATAATTCTTTTTTACATGGTGATCTTCATGAAGAAGTCTATATGAAGCCACGTGAAGGTTATTCTATTCCATCCGGCAAGGTTTTAAAGCTCCATAAGTCACTTTATGGCCTCAAACAAGCCAGCCGTCAATGGTATGCTAAGCTTTCCTCTGCATTGCTTGATTGGGGTTTCGCTTTAGCACAGTCCGATCACTCTCTCTTTGTTAAGAAGACAACAACTTCCTTTCTTGCTCTGCTTGTGTATGTTGATGATGCCATTGTTGTTAGCAATGACATGCAGCTGGTCGTTGACATTAAGGCTCAACTTCACGAGAGATTTCGCATCAAAGATCTTGGAGAACTTAAGTACTTCTTAGGGTTGGAAGTGGCTAGATCTAAAAGTGGACTTCATATTTGTCAGAAGAAGTTTGTTCTTGACTTGCTTAAAGAAACAGGTTTCCTTGAATCCAAACCTGTCTCTACTCCAATGGCTCACGATTGTTGGCTCACAAAGGATGGAACTGCCTTACAGGATGTCAGTTCCTGTCGACGGTTGATTGGCAAACTTCTTTATTTGACCACAACTCGACCAGATTTAGCTTTCTCGGTTTAACAATTATCACTGTTCCTTTCGGTACCAACAACACATCTTTCTGCTGCTCATCGTGTGTTGCGTTATCTCAAAGGAACAATTGGTCAAGGTCTCTTCTTTTCTTCCACTTCTGACATGAAATTACAGGCCTATTCTGATGCTGATTGGGGCACTTGTCAGGACACTCGACGGTCGGTGACTGGTTTTTGTATTTTTCTTGGTAATTTCTTAATCTCGTGGAAGGTTAAGAAACAGAACACTATTTCTCGTTCTTCTTCTGAAGCAGAATATCGCGCTCTTGCTTCCACTTGTTGTGAAATCCAATGGCTTTTATACTTGCTTCAGGATATGCACCAGTCCCATTCAGCCCCTGTACCACTGTTTTGTGACAACCAATCTGGTATTCACATTGCACAAAATCCTATTTTTCATGAAAGAATCAAACACATTGAGATTGATTGTCATTTGGTTCGTGAAAAATTGCAACAAGGTGTCATTTGCTTACTTCCTGTTCGAAGTCAGCATCAACTTGCAGATTGCTTTACTAAGCCTTTAGCTCCTACTCAATTTCAAGCCAACATTTCCAAGCTGAACCTGTTGAACATCTATGTCCAGCTTGAGGGAGGCTAACAAGACTATTCCAGCAACCTTAGCTTAGTTAAGATTATTTTGTTAGCAATCTAGCAACTTCAATTGCAACTTGTGCAGATGTTAACTGATAGGAACCGACTTACTGTAACTATATATACTGTACTTGACTCTCATAATAGAATTGAATCAGTTTTGCTCATAAACTTTAGATTATGTACATCTTCCGCGATCTTTCCCCACAATTTCAACCTCGTGAGATATTGACATTGCGAAAATGCTTGCAGATTTGGATACGAAGCATAATCAATCCTGGCGCACTGCATATTCAAGGAGCGTAGTTGGCCATTTTCAAAAATTCCAGAATTTAGAATCTCATTCACTTCATTTCTTCTCGCAAATGATATTCCTAAATGTCGAAGATTAGTCAGTTCGTGCAGTGTATTTTTTCTAAGGAGAACCTTCGCATTTATCATTTTCAAGGTTTCCAAATGCTTCAATGTATTCAATCGAAAAGGTGAGAAGACAGAATCTGTAAGTCCAGACAATATAAGGTGCCTCAAACGCCTTAATTTCCACAGCACGTTAGGCAGACGGACGGCATAATAATGCACACGTTCCCCTAGATCAAGTGTGCATAAGCTCTGCAGGTTGCCTATGGATGCAGGTACTTGTGTAATTTTACAATCTCCCAGTCCCAAGTGCCTCAAATAAATCAGCTGCCCAATTTCTCTTGTTAACTTTCCATCCTTCACATGTATATTTCTCAGATTTAACACACTACAATCTGAAATTCTTGAATAAAAACCAATACTCTCGCTTTTGAGTCACATACATACTCTGGTGATCCCCAAAAAATAAAAGTGAATGAAGGTGCGAAGTGTTACCTTCTGGCTTTGGTATAATATCAAACCGCTTGAGGTAACGTCCCAAGCTTTTACAATAAACCGCAGTTCTACGTGACTTCTGCCAAACGGCGGAGGAAGAACACTATCCTTATCTCATAAGAGGGACAAATGAAACAATATGAAAGATATGCATTGCACACTATCTTTATCTCATAAGAGGGACAAATGAAACAATATGGATTTTATCTAGCTTCCCTTCCAATATTGTAGTGCATTAAGCACTATTGTCCATTAAGTCAAGGTTACCAAGCTACAATTTTTCACTCCGACAGAAAACATAGACAAACACTGCAATTTCGATTGTTAATAAACAGGGACAAAAAAAAACATATATTGATCTACTAAAACAGAACGATATAGGAAACTACGATGTTAGGCACCCAAGTAACCAACAAAAAAACGAGGCACTATCATGAACTGCCCATCAAAACAAGTCAGCTCAGGGTTACCATTAGAGAAACACACGGGAATTTCAAAGGAGAATTCTTAGAAAAACAAGAACCTTTGCATCATAATCAGATGAACAATGTAGATTCATCAAGCACTTATTGCCCACTAAGTCATTCAATTTTTGCTCTAATACAGCAACTGTGGAGCCAGTGTAGATGATAGAAAATGGCATTCTGACACACCGTAAAAGATACAACTATTGTAGAGAATAATTGAAAATATATCTTATGGGGCACATAAATACAAACTTATCTTGGCTGGCATGAAGCACTAGTGCAGTCCATTAAACAAGGCACCATCTTCGTTTTTCTTTTCCTTTTTAGGAAAATAAGGCAACAATTAACCAAAAGGCAACAAAACAACAATGAACCAAAGGCAACAACTGAAGGAGTGGCACATGAAATGGGGCAGGGACCAAAGAAACAAAAGAAATCACTTATCTGCTAGCCTTGAAATAATGGCAACTACTATTTGCTTGAGCAACTTAAACTTAGGCACGAACGATAGTGCATTACACACACTATCTTTATTTCATCTGAGGGACAAATGAAACAATATGGAGTTTATCTAGCTTCCCTTTCCATATTGTAGTGCATTAAGCACTATTGCCCATTAGGTCAAGGTTACCGGCCTACAATTTTTTACTCCAACAAAAAAAAAAGACAAACATCGCAATTTCGATCATTAATAAACAGGTTCAGAAAACCATATTTTGATCTGCTAAAACAGAACGGCATAGAGAACTATAATTTTAGACACCTGAGACGCGGATATAAAAAAAAAAACGAGGCACTATCATGAACTGCCCATTAGAACAAGTTTGGTTTACCATAAGAGGGGCACATGAGAATTTCGAAGGAGAATCTTAAAAACAAAAAACAATCTCTGTCTGATAATCAGATGAACAATAGAGATTTATTAAGCACTTATTGCCCATTGAGTCAAGGTCGTTGGGTGTCACAACCCGTTCCAGGACCATGACCGGCGTACGAGGCGAACTGTCTATAGGAGTCCAGCCCATCTCGTATAAGCCTCAATAAACAGAACCAAAACTAGTTTATTTTAAACAATACTAAAATCTTTTTCAAAGGTTAGTGAATAGAAATCTAAATCTCATTTAAAACATAAGTTTTAATAATAAAAAAATATTTGGTAAATAATAAATAATGTTTAAATACTAAATAAGTATACAAAACATACATCCACAAGAATACCGGTGTGGAGCAACTAACAAAATAAATAACTAGGTCAGAACAAAAAGGCATTAAATACAATTACAGAATGCATCACCAAGTGTTGAAGCTGAAAGATCACAATCAACCAAAGTCCCCTGTAAATAAAATTAAAGGAGATAGATAGAAAAGAAAGGCGTAAGAATCAACAACACTCCAGAGAGGCTTCATGTCTCACGTAAACCTTTTTGAAAATGTTTAGAAAATATCACATGCAAATATAAATGTGTATACGCATACATACTAAATACCAAATAGTAGTTTCGAAGTTCATTTCAAAAACGTTCGCAACTAAGGCAAACAATAAAGGAGTGGTGTACGTACAAAATCTTTGTTTACAAATCCTATAACGCAAATATCACGGCGGATGAAAAATCATACTTATTTTCCCAAAAATATTTATAGAAAATAATCCCAAAATACTTTCGGGGAATTTTTCAAAATATTTTCAAGAGAAATACTAAAATATTTTCAGAGGAAAATACCAAAAATCGAAAACATTATCAGAGTCAAAAATCATGCAATGTCGATGTCATGCCAAATGATAAGCAGAACTGATAATTACTGATCATACACCCATATCTTATCAAAACTGTGCCGACTAGATCAAATCATAATAACTAACAACCTTAGGAGTACAAATGGTATGCAATTCAAAAGGAATAATAGTTGACAACCTTAGGAGTTCAAAATAGTATTTTGTCTACCCTAAAAGTCTCGAGGCTGTAACAACAGATATTGATCTAAGCACATCCGAGAGCATTGCAGTCCTCGTGCTTCAGCAAGACATGCCCTGTCAAACGACAATACCATATGCTACGAAAAAATGAGCAATAACACAAGATCATCAAAATTTGATATATCCAAACAAAACATATCATACCAAAACAAATCTCAAACAAAACATATCATACCAAAACAAATCTAACATCTGATCAATATCAAAACCATACGTGCACCCCGCCACTGATCAACATACGTGGACTCCACCACTAATCAATATCACACCGCATGTCAGGCCGAGACACATTGTTATCGACATCTCTGGCAGTTGGGGTTTCTCAATACATTGGTATACCAAATATTACATTTACCAAAGGACACATGCAAGAAAGTGAGAGAAGTGATCAAAGAGTGAGAGAGAGTGAAAAATGGAAATTACGAATGAAATGGTCGAGGTTCCAGTATATATAGAAAATGAAGGCTCACATATGTGAATCAATGTTAAAGTATGTGAGGAGCAATTTCACATATGCTAAAAGCAATCTCACTTACGTTATCGGGGGCGTTCTGAAGCTCAAAACTCGTCCTCACGTACGTGACACAAAACCTCACGTACGTGAATCATCCTCAAACCCATCTCACGTACGTGAATTCTTCTCTCACGTAAGTTGACCATACACCTCACATACGTGACTCTTTAGTCAAACGTACGTGAGGCTTGGCAACATATCCTTCTCGATTTCCTTTACTTCTAGACACGTGTCAGACAATTCCCGAGGCCTAACATCATTCAACCTTACATAATTCACATCATTAACATCCTCAAACATAAGATCAATATCTCAAATACCAAAGATTATAATCGAAACTAATCGGGACTGATCGAAATACTATTAAAGATCGACCAGAATTGAACGGGATATTAAATTGGCCATTCAAGTTTTACTCTAATACAACACAACTGTAGAGCCAATGCAAATGAATGAAAATGGCATTCAGACAAACCACAAAAGATACAACAATTATAGACTCAATGCAGTAGAGCCAATGCAAACGATTGAAAATATATCCTTGGGGCACATAAAATACAAATTTATCTTGGCTTCCTTTCACACAGTAGTACATGAAGCACTAGTTTAGCCCATTGAACAAGGCACCAACTTCGTTTTCTTTTTATTGTTTTAGAAGAATTAGGCAACAATTGACAAAAGGCAGCAACCGAAACAGTGGCACATCAGATGGGGCGGCAGCCAAAGGAAGAGAAAAAATCTCTTATCTATTAACTATAAGAAAATGGCAACAACTATTTTCTTGAGCAACTTAGGCATAAAAGATAATGCATTACACACTATCTCAAAAGAGGGGCAAATGAAACGGGCGGAAAACTTCATATTGGTCTGCTAAAACACATCATCTCAGAAAACAGTGATTTAATCAGGGACAAAGAACCACGGGAATTTCAAAGTAGAAAAATTTTGATCAAATGGGTCTAAAAGCACAATCTTTGTCTGATAAGCAGAAGAACTTCATGCTCATTAAGTCATTAGGCAACACAGAGACAAAGATAAGAATACTTGAATAAGAATTCTCAGATAAACCTGATTGTGACTGATCATTTAATATAAGATGATGAACTGCAATTCTAACATGCTAAAACAACAAAACATTTGGAAGGGAACCAAGATTTCAATCAGTCAAAACAAGAGCACACTTTCCAATCAGAAATCTTATAAAACAAGCGCCATCTTTGTCTTATAATCAGATAAACAACATGGATTTATCAAGAACTTATTCCGAGGCAACAAAGAGACAAAGAAGACAATACTTCAATAAGAATTCTCAGAAAGCCCTAATTGTGACAGATCAGTTTTAAACACAGGGCTGAAAACCGTAATTTAAATACGCTAAAGCTAGGAAACAAACCAGGACTTCGATCTGTCAAAACAGAGTGCACTTACTTATAAGAAATCTTACAAAACAAGCACCATCTTTGTCTCATAATCAGATAAACAATAAGGATTTATTAAGCACTTTTTGCCCATTGGGCATTCAATTTCTATTCCGAGGCAACACAGAGACAAAGATGGATAATGGGTAGAAGAAAGGAGACGTGAAAAGAGAGAGAAAGAGGGGGAGGAGACGTGATTACTGGACAATGAGAATCTGATTAATAGGGATCTTCTGTTAATCACTTTACAGGTTTGGAGGGAAAATTTATTTTTTCAATTTTGGAGGGGAATTTCATTCCTAAGGAATGAGAATTGGAATAATTGCGTAATGAAATTGGAATTCCACCCTAAAAATCACGAACCAAACACACCCATTAAAAAAAAAAAGATTTATTGGTTAAAACTTTAAAATGCTGAATATTTACGTCAAATCTGTAAGATTTCTATCTAAATAAATTAATCTAAATAATTAATTAAAATTGATTAAAAGACTCATCATTTTCTTTTCTCTAAAAAAAAAGACTCATCATTTTCAAATCACATATCCCCAAATGCAGAATTAACAAGGAAACTACAACTCAATAATGAAAGAAACAAGGAAAAAATTAAAAAAAATACCAAGAAATTAATGTCAACTTTGTAAAGCTGCCAAAAGCATGAAATTATTTATAAAAATAGTAACAATGGGAAATTATTTGCAAAAATATTGAATATGATATTTTGTTAAATTTCACAAAGTGGACACTAAGTGTACAGATGGTAAGCGAAATCTGTAAATTTATTTTATTTAACAAAAAAAAAATTATTAATTTTAAATGGATAATAGTTTTTTTAAAAAAGTTTGTATTATTTTTTAAGTAAAAAAATGAATATATATATATATATATATGGTGGACAAAAAAGTCTATTATGTATCCACCATCTCTTTGACATTCATAGTAGTGGTAATTACTTGGTCCACCACAAACATTTTCTGTTATTTATTCTCCATAATCCACTTATGCTTATTACACATCCACTTTTTTATATTTTCTGATATAGTTTTCTTATTTTTTTAATTCAAAGTCTCAACTTTTAAAATACACAAAAAAAAATTGATCCACCGTCTCTGTTTTATAAACGTTTAGCTTCACTTTCAAGTTCTCTCTCTCTCTCTCTCTTGGTTCTGTTTCATTATTTAGCTTCTCTTCAAGTTCAAATCTAAACATATAAACACTTTCTCCCTTTTTTCTCTCTCTACTGTTATGTGTCTCTCTCTCTCTCTCTGATGGTTGTGTCACAGGATGCATGTTAAGAAGTTAGATCTGTACTTGAAGGATAAGCTAAAGATAGCGGTGGAAGTGGTCGCGTCGGAGGGGAAGAAAGAGGCAAAAATGAAGATAAAAAGGATGATAAGAAAGATAACAACAATGAGAAGAAAGAAGGAGAAGTGAAGGCGAAGAAGGAAGCAACACCATCGGTTGTGGCAAGGGCAGAAGGAGGAGCAAAAGTGTTGGCAAGAAGATTGAGCGAGAGAGAAAGCAAGAGAGAAGTCGCAGGTGAGATAAAGAGAGGAGAGAGAAAATGTTGTTATAAATAAATAGATCTGAATTTTTATATGTTGTTGATTTGTTATTGGTACCTTGTTTATATGTTGTTTTCAACATACAAACAACATACGAACAAATTTTCAACATGTGCGGAAAATGAACAGATTTTAATCAAATTATAAACAATTTTTAAACAAAAAACAACATACAAACAAGTTTTAGAAAAGACTGAAAAAATGAACAGATTTTAATCAAATTATAAATAAGTTTTAAACAACAAATAATATGTAAACAACATATAAACAACATACAAATAACATAAAAATAACATATAAACAACATACAAATAACTTTTAAACAAGTTCAAAAAATTGAGAGATTTTAATCAAATTATAAACAAGTTTTAAACAAGAAAAAACATATAAAAAAGTTTTAAACAAGAAATAACACATAGAAAACATACAAATAACATATAAA
>CAODLS013045094.1:0-10894 GCA_948243855.1 Flueggea neowawraea
ACTATTGTCACTTCGGCCAACACACAAGATGAGACTTTACCACCGTGGAGCGGCTTTTTTCAAAAAGATGAGGGGGAAAGTCAGTAAGATGTCGGAGAAGCGAAATATACGAGATCACAAACGTAGATTGCTCGCGGCTAAATATAAATATGCGAAAGCTTTTTCAAGCCTTTTGTAAAGATCCTCCTACTAGTGATATACGGGACGTTATAAGTTGTCCAAGTTGCCAAAAAAGAGTTCCTTTGCACGAGTCGATGTATTTTTACGGGTCGCCCTCGTGGAGTAGATGAGTTCTTTCGAATTTCTCGTATCGTTTTTCGTGGATTAGCATCTCGAGGTCCTTTGATGGGCATAAAGAAATCGTCTTGGTAGCAACCACCAAACCAATAGAACAAGGCTTAGCTCTGCAGCTGGTCCATAAGCAAGGTAAGTAGGTCCATTACCGGCCGGCTCCGGACCGAAAAGACCTAACGGAGTAATCCCTTATCTCGGATCGGAGATGCTAACGGGGCTGGGGGACCTCTCTACCGCCCGTGTCTATCTCCTGTAAAGTATGCTCCCCAGACATATACTACGTACAGGGTAGTAATCTTGGAAAGATAGAACGCGTAAACATAACATTAAGTTACGAATTTAACTCCCGAGGGATCGACCACTATTCTAAATAGAGTAAGGCGGAGAACTGTTGTTCATTGGAGCGCCTACGTGCGGAGGTTGTTCCCATCATTGAAGTAAGAGTGTGGGACTGAGCCCTTCGAATGATAAAGACAAAAAATTAGTTTCGTTGGAAAAACCAACGCACATCATATTGACTTTCTCTCGCCCTACTTCTAAGGATAGATAGAAAAGGTTGGAGAGAGTGACTTTCTGAAATTCTCTCCTTTCTAAAGCTGCGCAAGGCGGCCCCCCCAGAACAAAACCCCACCCTTTCCCCCTTTAATGAAAGACCCTCGCCTCGCTTCCTATTCATTTGTGGGTCGGGACCCGAGGGCCTTTTTTTTTCTCAACAGGTGATTTCAAGAATCAACCAACCGACAAATCCGTAGCCCAGGTGACTCACAGCCTCCCTCTCGCCTAAATGAAATGTAGTCCTTGTTTTTTTCTCTTCTTTTCTCTATAAGGGGCATATAGAGTCCGGGGGCCTTTCAACCAAAAGGGATTGGATGCGATTCTCTCTTTCCGGGCTTCCGCCAGTAGGACTTGTGAAGCTGTAAGGTAAAGTGAAGGCAAGTCTCCATTTGGTACTTTTTTCACGGCAAATAGAATAGGACTTTTCCCGGCTGCTGCTAGAGAATAGGCAGTTGTTCACGACTCAGCTGCTATTGACTCTGTTGTTGGAAACTTCCACTTCTACTGGATAGCTGAAAACTCGAATTGAAAGAGAATCAAAGGCAACTCCAAATGGCTGACTTACTCCAGCATTGCTTTGATAACTTCACTTGCTTGCTAGCCCAAGATCCCCACTAGCCTTATGGATTGGCCTTGCCTTATAGATTAAAAAGAAACTTGTCTCCCGGCACGATAGCAAAGAGAACTCAAACTTACTATCAGGAAGAAGGCGATGTAAGAAAGTCGCATCAAGAATAGCTAGAGTTATAGTTATTAAAAGTACAGGAAAGGTACTATGGTTTACGACCGCTCATATGTACTCGAAAGAGAAAGTCCAATTTCAACTAGAACTAGGGAGGGAACATAGATCTTTATATAAAGATCTATTATCCTACTAAGGGAAAAAGAATCTGGCTTGCTCATTTGATGAATTTAAAGAGTATCTTGCCCTTGACCTTGAATATACACAATATTGCTCATCCGCTAGTAACCACTAGTTCTAGAACTGAATAGGCAAAGCTATATGGCACTCCATAAGGAAAAAAAGAGACTAGTTTGACTAAAAAAAAAAGGATACCAGCTTTCATAAGATGCCTATTGGTATAAGCTTGATTTTTATATCTATCCTATCCTCCCGCTCTCTTGTCTAGTCCTAGCTTAACCTCTGATTAACTCAGATCAGATCTAGATGGCTCATCAACATGAAAGCGCTGAGGCGAGGCGTAGAAAGAGGTCAAAGCATGGGCATGGAAGAAGATAATCTATTTATTATTCTTTGCCGCTGAAGAGTCTGATCCATCTCCTATCCTTCTTGGGAAGCAGTGGAACTAATGGCTGGCCTAGCTGGCACTTTATGCTAATCAAACTAGAAGTGAAAGTAAAGTTCTTTGAGTTGAATAGACGATGACTGGACACAACGGAACTCTTCCTCTCTAATAGGGAACGGGGGGTCACTGACTCAATTAAATTTCTTTAAGGGAGGGCGATACTCTGATAGCTGAAGGGCGGTCCGGTCCTTTTCATCTCTAACTCGATCGAGCTAATGTAACGGCTGTTTCCGGTAGTTGGAGTTGCCTTGATGTCAGAAAGGTGTCCAGTTCAGAAGGTGCGAAAGAATGGCTATTCTCTTGCTCGTGTCTTGGCCACTGCTACTGTTCGTAGTCATAGGAAGAGCTCATAGTCTCGGAATTGCTCGCCCGAATCTACTTTTCTCTCAGTTTCTTTCTGTCTGTGGGACTGGCTAACCAATGAGATAGACCAGGTTCAAACTCAAGCTTGCCATTCAGAGGAATGAAATCACTCGACTGAAAGGAGAAGAGCGAAGCATCAACAGCGGCGATAACATAATAAAGGGAAGGAATATCCGAAAGTCCCCCATCTCGCTTGAGAACGACGCCCTTCTTTCCCAAGCGATTCTGTTCTGTCTGTGGGTATATCTTCTTCTAGTTTACCACTGCTTTAGACTATTCTTACTATTCATAGTTCTCAATCTTACTTTTCTTGTCAAAGTCTTATAGAGTATTGTCTTAAATAGTCTATAAAGAAAGAATAAAGTAAAGCTTTCCTATAGGGAAAGGAGTGAATGATTTGAATACTTCTTCCTCTTTCCCTTCTTCTCAAGCTCTTACTCTTACTGGCGCAGATAAAGTCTTTCTTACGGCCAGACCCAGACGACTTAAACACAGCGCTCTGATCTCCCGACTTAAACACAGCGCTCTGATCTCCGACCTCCAAGGAAACTGGCCGGGAACAAGATGCCCTTTTTCTGCAATTAGAGAAGGAATGTAACTGGCTTGCTTTTTCATTAAAAGAGACTCATTCCCTTCTTTGGCTTATTTATTATATGCCTTATTGAGAGCTCTCCGTCACTAGAATATGAGAGACTGCTTGACCATTCATTTTCATTCAATATTACCCGCTTTCTTCAAGCCCTATCTCTTATCTTTCTTAGCCGCCCGCCCTATGAACGCCATATTCTGCAAACCCAACTCTTACCTAATATCCAACGACATGGAAGCACTTTTGACTCAATGCAAAGAAACTCCAACTCGATCACACCCACCTATGGATAACAGCAAGAGTTTTGGCTTTACCATCGAGCTGTCTGGTCTAGTTCATCTGTTCTTCATTACCATCTATCTAAGCTTGACAAGAGAAGTACGAAACCCTAATGGGGTCGCCCAGCATGACCCAGAAAACGAGGATTGAACCTAGCATTTAGAGGAAAGCTACTTCAACCCAATCACTGATAGAGGAAAGATTACTTGCCATTCTTAAACAAGTTACGTGAAGAACAGGCGAAAGAGACTCCATAGAACTCTTAGGAAAGGAAGAAGTTGCGAGTAGAGAACTATCAGAGAGGTTTCCTCCTTCCAAGAACAAAGGACTCAGAACAGTAACATAGAAAGAAGAACGGCAGTTGGGGGTTACCTTAGGCAAAAAGAAAGACAAATGGGGCATTCCCTTTTACACAGAACTGAGACAAGCAGAGCACATTCTAGAAGGGAAATCCACAAACGAAGGAAAGCCGGAGGAAGGTCCTTCAATAATGAATGACAAGATGATCTTGCTTAATTGAATTCTTTCGTAGACTCGGTTTCCGTTACTGAATCGGATCGGATGCTTGAACCCTATTTTATTCGCTTAATTGGAAGAGTCCGCGAGGTGGAATCTCAGACCCGGAGAAAGATAAAATAGCCTAAGAGTAAGTCCTGTGCTTATGGCAGGAGAAGAAGGGAAGTCTGCGGATAGCCAATAAAGTTAAAGTAAGTAGTCAAGGATGTTAGGGCCTTTCCTCCTTCCCAATTAGTATCATATAGAGCCGGCATTAGGTTCCGGAGATCTATTTTAGGACGAAGAATAGGATGAAAACGACTATCTACGCTTGATGTTGCCCAACAGGCTGAAAATAAGATAAGAATAAGATGGAAAAGCCTATAACTAGGGGATTCAGCCCAATCACTTGAAAGTTCCTTCTATTTTACTCTTTGACTCGCTTTCTTTTCAATAGCTCAAAGTATATTCATAGTACGCTCTCGCTTCTCGGATGTTCCTTCCCCTTCCCCGCGATGGGATAGGCTCTTAGATGGACATGGACAGAAAAGGTTGCACCTTAGAGAAAGTAGCTAGTCCTGTCCTCGTTAGGGTTAGGGATGGACGCTTTTTTAAGGCAAATAAAGAGGCTCGAAAGGACGGCGAACTCACAGCTTTCTTCCATCAACCAACCTAAGATGCCTTCTCTATACGAGATGGAATAGGGAACGGAAAGAGGCACGCTCAACAGGCAGTCAAGAAGCAAGCACCAGAAAGAAAAGCAGAAGCGGCTTGACCGAGGGGGAAGAAAAGAAAGGATCATTCAATAGTAAATAAACCTACGGGCAGATGTTCTAGACTAATCTGCAGCAGTTACAGAATCCGCAGCTATTGTGCTATTGAATCAGAAGAGGAAGATGTCCCCAAACAGCTTATATGCGACATCTTGTTAGAGGAAGGGCAGCTAGAAGCCCGGTTGCAAAGCAAGGCAAAGCAGACCCAAAAGAAGAAGGAAGCCAGGCTTATTAGAAAGCATACGTACCGGCTTGCGACCGAGGAACTGCTACCAAGCATGAACTCTAATGCATTCAACAATTTCATTGCCATTCCCATTGAAGTATGCAGCGAGGGATCGAAGGGATGATACCCGATTCAATTCTTCCCTTCGTTAGTTTACCAACTGTAACTGACTGTCACGTCCAACGAGAGCCCGAGCATCCCACTATTCTTTCTTCTCGGCTGGTTCTCTAAACACATTTTCAAGGGTCCTTAGCATTCGTAGTTCTTATCTAATCAACTGGAGAGAGAGATTACTTGAATAAGCATAAGAATAAGGGGTCCCGCGTCTATGGCCAAACCATGCTCCCCCTGAACTATCCCAATAACCCCCAGCCGATCTTACCTAAAAATAGATTCCACCTTTCGAAAGCTCGATTCATTCAGCTTAGTACAGAGGATCATGTCCCCAACCCACTAAATGCTCCTACTGTACACTTTCTATATCCGATGGAAGAAAGGGGTCACACTCTACATCAGAGACCAGTCAGACACACGGCCCCGTCTTCCAGACAGCACTAAGTGTGCTTATTTATGATTCAGCAAGATAAGGTAGCGTATAGCTTAGCCCCATTCCTCACGAGTTCAAAGTGAAAGGGTCCCCGGCAGAAAAGGTAAAGCTAGAATCCTCAATTCGTACTTCTGGAAAGAAAAAGCCAGCAATCACTAAAAGAAAAGATAGGAAACCTGCGCACTTTAATTTAACCTGAATTAACGAATGGCAGCCTATGACAGGGCTTACCAATGCAACTCCGAAGGCTGACCTTTTTGCTTACCTTCTTTCCTAAAGAACTGCTGATTGCTGATACTTGCAAGAAAATGTAAATTAAAGGAACAGGGGCGTACCCTAGGACTGAAACTGGAGAGACTGAAGACTGCCTGGAGGAAAGATCCCAACGAGAAGGACTAAATGGGCGAAGCACTCGAACTCAAAATGTCTGGCAGGGAATCAAAGAGGCAATATGCTATATATATATATTACTTAGTCTTTATCTTATAAGATTCTATTCTATTATATATATAGGGAATATCCTTTAAGCGGTTCCTTTCTCACACTCGATAGAAATAGTAAAGACTCCTACCCGGAGAAGAGAATACTGATAGAGGGACTTAAACTGGCTCGCATGTAAGAGAATTCACAAGAGAAGGACAAAATTAGGAAGGTATTATCACTGTAAGGCAGAAGAAACTGGCTGGAATCGAAGGTAATTGGAAATGTCTGTAAGTCCCGATACACTTGGTATGAAACTATTCCTTAGGCCCTTAGCTCTTGAAGATCCTTAAGCGTAAGATCGTGAAATCCTTAGCCCTACCCGGGAAATCTCTATAGCCCGTGACTTGTAATAGTAATTTACTTGAAATTCGCCTAGTATTAACATAACATACTTGTAAGAATGCTGTCATATTTTAATTAGTACTACTGAGCGAGAGAAAGAATTACTATTTGCTTAACTTAACTCTTATACTTACGTATAACTATATTATCCCCTTATACCTAAGAAATATCGAGAGGAAAAAATCTATCCTACTGCCCCCTTACTAAACTCTCTTTAGATTGGTACCCTCGGGTCTCGAGCATTGAAACCTTTTTGCCCTCGGCTGAACTCGCTTAAGCCCGGCTAGAGAGCCATGCCTTCTAAATCTCACTCTGCTACTGATTCAACAACAGAAATTATTGGTCAAGCTAAGCATTCGTTTATAGCTCGCCAAGACTAGTTGCGCTTGCTTTTCACAGGCCGTATACTGGTTGATCTGGTCTTTCCTGTTTATTTCATAACCTCTCTTTCTTAATGAAATGAATCCGCAGAGTAAGAGGTGACTCCGCTCCCTTTTTCAGTGAAGGATGAGTTTTGCCTGTGTTCACATCTTCTCCTTCCTGGGGAATAGAGACAGAGTAAAATCAATCTCCTCAACTGGTGATCTTCTTCTTCCCTTCTCGAAAGAGTCAAAAGAAATAGAATCTTCGCTACGCCCCCTTTTCCTTTTGCACTCCAAAATAAGTTAAACCGTCACTCATCCGCTACGAAAGATAGCTATGAAAACGCATCTCGAACATCTTTTCGTTACCGATCTGATCTGGCTATCTCGAACGAGTTCAAAGATCTCTCCTCTACGTCGGCCTTACGAGTGCTAATTGAAGTATTCCCAGCACGGTTCGTCGATTACCGGAATTGGAGGGAAAAGTAACCATCCCCTTTCTTTTCCTATGTTACAGAATTAGTCAATCAGTCTATTGACTCCCTTACTAAGCTTGAAGTAAAGTAAAGACTTTTCTCATTTGAAATATAACTAGTAAAGGAACCGGTAGGATTCTATTCTTACTTCATTCCTGAGAAGGATTTGCTGTTTCCTCCTTTACCATTGCTGCTTGATTATAAACCTGCTCCCCCCTTCTTCACCTAAGGCAGTGAATTCAGACTTCCTTGAAGAAAGGGAAAGGGGGCTAACCCTATTCCCAAGCTAAAAGGCTAAGCCCGGAGATGCCGTATGCTAAGATGCTTTGACCAGTCATTCCAAATCTTCAGGTCAAAAGAGCAAGCCGATGAAAGGAAGACTCTCTCGAAAGGTGTCTGCTCTTTTTTGGGGGGGTGGAATGCTTCTTTTAATTGAAAGAAAGGGGGATCTCTTTGAAAGTTGGAATATCTGAACTGAGGAACAAAAGGAGGTGTTGAACTGATTCGAATCTTGGACTTCTACCAGATCTTGTTTTGTCGAAGCGATTGGGTTTGCTGGCTAACCCCGAGTGCCTTTTCCTCAATTGATCGATCCTGTCAATCACCGGTTCGAAATCTGCTTGAAGCGATGCGGTTTCCTCGACGTCTGATCGTTCGTTCAGATTGAACTCCATCGAGTGGAATCTGTCTTTATGCCAAAACACGGGCTTTCTCGATGTGGGAAGGTACTCTTCTCTTTCCTTCCCTGCTATGATCCCAGCTCCCAAGGCGTGCATTTCTTGCCAACCAAATAGAGGACGAGTGGTCCACGGTCACCCTGAGACCCTGTACTACATAACATAGTTAGCTTAGCTTAGCCCGCTAACTCCGATTTCATAGTTATTTATCTTACCCCGGCCGATATTGATTCAATCCTCTTTCCGTAAAGTAAGGCAAGGAACTTCAATGCTGGAGGAAGGTTTGAAGGACAACTGCTATTGAATCAAGTGCGGGTATTGATTACTTTTCCGAGACTAGGAAAATTGGCTTCTTTCTTCCCTATCTGTCTTAGGAATAGGACTGGACATAACCCGATGTTAGAGTTCCGTGCTTAAATCCCTAGTTTGAAAGGGATGGTAATTTAGTTCCGAAAGAAATGCTCAATGTGAGAAATTGTAGACAAAGTCTCATACATATGTGCACATCGTGAGAACACTTATTCATTTGTTTGTGCTCCTACACCGGCTTGATAAACTTCTATTTTACAATGAGATCAGAGAAAGAAGGTGGCACTACTTCAATGTGGAATGTCAAGTGTAAAGCTTTACCCAGACTGCTTTCGTTTTGAGTTGTCTACCGTACTGGATCAGTCAAGGGCTTTAGCACCTCCTTGTGCCATTAGAGAAGTGCATTCGAGAAGGAAAGATTGCATCGCTTTGACCAGACAAAGCAACCTCGAATCTCTCAATCAGAAGGCGTGCCCCATTGGTAGTCCAATTCCATCCGCTGTCTCCCTCTCGCTACCATGTTGATAAAGAAAATTCGTATTTGAAAAAATTGTAAACAGAGGATCTATCTTGTACAGTGTGGTGGCACCATCTATCCATGAGGAAGAGGTGTACATCGTTTAACAGTAGACTAGCTCCATGGTATGGTCAGTCACTCATGAATTCCTTATCTTGGACCACGCCTTTCGGTCTCATTGAGCTTTCGGCTCTCATATGCTACTGGGTTACCTTATTGTACTAGCACACCGCCTATGGCATAGTCTGACGCATCCGTGTGTACTTCAAATGGCTTAGTGTGAATCTGGCAACTGCAAAACGGGGTCATCCATCACTGCCTGCTTTAGGGCCTCAAAAGCTCTTTGACACTCTTACGATCAGTGCAGTTCCATGATCGGTCCGTATGTCCTTCTTTAGGATATTTGTTAGTTGAGCAGCCCTCTTCGAGTAACTTACGATGAATCTTCGGTAATAGTTCACGAGCCCTAAAAACGATCTTAGCTCACTCACCTTGGTAGGTGCTTGCCATTCCTCGATGGCTCTGATGCCCATCCAATGCCCTAGGAATAGGATCTCCGTCTGTCCAAAGGAGCATTTCTCTTTCTTTACATAGAGGCGATTCTTCCTTAATACCTTAAGGTCCGGAGGTGGCTAACGTGGTCGTTTAACGAATAGCTAAAGCCCACGATCAAAGTATACCACCAGTCGTCTAAGTACAGGTGGAATAGCTTATTGTGGAGGGTGCAAAACGTGGCAGGGGCATTGGTGAGTCCAAAAGGCATAAGAAAATCAAAACGCCCCTTTATAAGGTTGCTTGCTTGTCACACAGGTCGTCTTTGGCTCGTCTCCTTCCGCGATACGCACTTGGTAGTAGCCCGACCGTAGATCCTTCTTCGAGAAGTATCTCGCGCTTATTGATTAGGGCGAAGAAGTCTGCAAAAAAAGTGGATACTTGTTTGTTCTTGATGGTTAGGTTACCTTGTTGAGCGCCCGATAATATAATCAATGCACAAGGCTACCGTTTCTTCTGGAAGAAATAAAAAACAGGGGCTCCCCCCCGCAAGATAGGGAAAAACTTCTTTTGAGGCTGGAATAAAAATAGGCCTCAATGAGTTCCTGAAATTCTTTCCTGAGCTCAACCAATCCCCTTAACTAATAGATGCTAGTCGGGGGCCATCTGCTAAACCCAGCCCCAGTCTAAGTATAAGGGGGTTGGCTCCAGGCTCCAACTCGATCTTGTGGTAGACTGCTCTCCTAGGGGGCACTTGGCAACTCACTCGTGGGGCATGATATCCCAAAATTCCTAAAGTACTTGCTGCACTTCCTGAGAAAGAAGTTGTCTTGGTATTGGATCCGCTCTTCTGTTAGCATGAACATGAATTAGATTCTATTCGTCTTCTTTATTCTTAAGAGAACCCCCCACCCGAACCTTTCTTAAGACGACCAAGCTCTCTCGAATGAGTTCTATTTTTTCTGCTTTCGAGAGACACTGTGGGCTAAATCTGCTCCTATATAATAACTGAAACTTTGTGCATAGATCGTCCTGAAGACGGATGCGACGGGAAGAAGTGGCATTTGAAAGTGTTGCTGACTTAACATTTAGGTTTCGGCATAACAAAGCTTGCACTGTCTTTTCGCACTTAGGCGCACAACGTGCCATTGGTAATGATTCTACTACGGTGCCACAAATTCGCAAGCTGATCCTAAGTAATCGTTGTTGTTCATTGGATTCCGGAGGAACTACTTCGTTAGGATTGGGGAATTGCTGCGATTCTTCCTGAATAGCCTGGATTCTCCCGTCGAGAGTCACTTTGAAAGTATTACCTAAACTCTTCCGACTGAATATGATAAAGCCTATAAAACAACGAGCTACTATCATTTCTTCATTATAGATTGAGATCTTCTTCGAACTTAATGCACAAATAGATAGAATAGCAGCAAATAACATCTTTCTAGCCTGCATATTCGTGGAACTCAATCTCATTTAGAAAGCTTATCTCTATCTTTCAGCAACTGAACGGGAAGTGGTTTAGGAAAGGACTTTAGAATCGGATGCGCTCGCCCAGCGAGAAAGGCCCTGACCCTGCCAACCAAGTAAAAATAAAAAAGAAAGAAGAGAACGAAAGGTATGAAGTAACTCGACTGATAAGGAGAGGAGGGGTGAACTTCGTATTTTGGGAATTCTCTAGGAGTCATGTTTAACCTTGAATGCTATTAATAAATTCTACAGCAATAGTCCCTCGGACTCGGAAAGTAATAACGAAAATGGCTAACCCAATAGCAGATTCCGCAGCTGCCACCGTTGGAACCAATGAAGCA
>CAODLS013045395.1:0-17851 GCA_948243855.1 Flueggea neowawraea
TGGACTTTTAGTTGTTTGTTTTATTGTTTGTTTTGTGCACATTTGTCGGCATCCCCACATTTAGAGAAATTTTTAAAATTTTCATGACACCTTGATACTTATATTTATTATCTTTTAAAATCTCATCTTTGCATGGTTTGAGTTTTTATGTATTTCGAGTTTAAAATTGAACAACCCTTGGTACTAGAACTGAAGAAATACCTTGAATTTCACATAATAACCCATGTAAGGATTTGAGATTTTCATTTTGTTGTTGTGTGAATAATTACTTGTGGTATAACACTACTAGAACTTACTAGGAAGTTCATTTTGAGACCACACTTTTTAGAAATTGAAACACCAAGAGGACAAAAGGCATTGTTTTTTAACCCTTTGTTTTAACCTTTTCATTGAGTATCTACCCATTGGTGTTAATCTATTGCTTACCCCTTTGAACCATTAGCCTCTTTGTGGTTTTTAACCCATTAAACCACCCCCATTTTTGTTGATAAAACTCCAACCTTTGCACCTTAAGTTAAGAGATCATTTTAGCTATACATTGCCAATATTGTTCTTAATTGTTAATGCTATGCTTGGATATGTAATTTGACATGTCTTTGAACAATTTGGTGCTTACAATGAAGAGAAGACTTGGTTGTCCAATTTGATGTTGACTTGAAAAGCAAGTTATTGTGGAAATTGAAAAAAAAAAAGAAAAGGAAAAAAGGAGTTAAACTGGCTACTCGATTAAAAGAAAAAGCAAAAGGAACAAAAATATTGGAATAAAGCATTATTTGGGCAGCCTTGTCAAGCAAAAGAAAAGATGTGTTATTGCTGTTTCAACATTAGGTGCTTGATTAATTGGCATGTGTAGCTCTTTTTCATTGCTTCCTCTCAACTAATTATCCTTTTGTGTTAACCCTGTTACAAGCCGTTTAAAGTCCTTTTTGATTGGTGTGTCGATTTCAACTTTATAGTGGTGGATAATTGATTGACTATCAAGTGATGTAAAGAGGTACCACTCGAGTGTAAACACTAAACCCCAAACACTTTGAGCATTTGAATGATTTTACTGTGAGGTGTGGGGTGATAGCTATTTCTTTGGGGACACTACCATAGTGGAGACTAGTCTTGTTTAGACTGTTGACTAGCGTAGCACTATTTTGTTCATTTTTAAGCTCTTAATACATACCCATTTGGACCATGTTAAGTGTGGGGTGCAAGGGATAATGAATTTGGATTTCTTGGTGTTGTGTTATAATTTTCTTTTTGCTTAAGGACAAGAAAACCCTTAAGTGTGGGGATGTTGATAATTGTGATTTTTGATTATTTTTGTGGTGTTTAATGTTTGTTAATGTTTTGTTTCATGAGTTTTAATGTGTGAATTAGTGGGTTGTAGGAGTTATTTTTAGAATAAAGGTGTCTTTATGGATGTTTCAAGTTATTGTCCATTTTTAAAGGGTTTAATGGTGGTTTTTAATTGTTATTTTTAATTGGTCAAGAAGTGGGGTTTGGTAGTTACTTGTGTGTTGAATGACATGTTGAACCAAGTTTGGTCTACATGAAAATTCCCTTTAAGTTTTAATGATTTAACAAAACAATTGAAAAGGTTAAGCTATGCACTTTGACAAAAATAAAGAAATTCTGAAGTGTTCCAGAGTGGATATTATGCGTGTAATACCTTATACTATGCGCGTAGTACCGTGTTAATCAGAAGACAGAATGATCCAAGTCTCTTTTGTGCACACTATATCAAACGGAATCCATGTAATAAAAAAGGAAATTCATTCAGGTAACATACTATGCACGCAGTATGGAATACTATACGCATAGACAAGCTGTGAATTGAAACTGAAAAAATAGTATGCGTAGAAGGAAAGAGCTCCATTTTCTGACTATGCATGTAGTAGGAGATACTATGCATGTAGAGTATGACAGGTTATTTCCAGAAAGCAACAAACTCTGTTGTGTTGTGTCAAAAATTCAAAAAGAGAATATTTACTGGCAGATCAGATTACGTCAGAGAATCACGTTCTATGCACGTAGAACCGGTGTTACGTACGTAGATCTGGGTGATTTGGACTATGAGACAAATCTGATACGCTCCTCACGAATTTCAAATTCGAATATTCTTTGAAGCCATATGACGTAATCATGTGGAAAATCAAAGGTGTACTCTTGGCGGTACGTCTATGCCTGTAGAAGACAATTGAACCCACACAAAACCATAGTATTACGACCGCAGTATAATTGCTACGCACGTAGTAGATTCCAGAATTTTGATCAAATCAAGCAGTGGATACTGGGCTTCATACTATGCACGTAGAAGAGGGAAAGCAGCGCGTAATACTCTGATAGAAATGGACGACACTACGCACGTACTATTTGTAGTATGCAAGTAGTAAGGACTAAGGTCAGCAATTTAACAAGTTACAGCTCTTTCACAACAGATTGTTTGAGCCCCACAACGGCTATTTTTCAGAAAGCATCTATAAATAGACTTCATCAGTCCAGAGGCAAGTAGAGACCATTTTTTAGAGTGTTGCACAAGGTTTGCGAATTTTATTCTAAAATTTCTGTCTCTAAGTGTTTTCTAGTTCTTACACCTCACTAAACTTTTGTATCGCTATTTTCTTTGAGATTTGGTGTGAGAAGATAATACTTGTTCTATTAAACATTGTGTAAACAAGCTTTGGTTGTAAAGCTTGTGGGTAGAATAGGTTTGCTTGCCTTAGAAAAACAAGTGGGTATTGGTTTAATTGTTGAGCCAACTAAAAACAAAGGGTTGTAAAGGTTGTCTTGTGAGCCTGAAAAACAAGAGATTGTAACAGTTTTCCTCCACCCGCAAGTGAGGAAGTGATAATGGATTGAAATTCTCTAGTTGAGGCTAGAGGAGTGGACGTAGATCAAGGAGGACCGAACCACTATAAATCACAGATTTGTTTTCTCTATCCCTTACTTATCTTCATTTCAGTTTCTAAGTTTGGGTATTGGACTAAGCTACTGATTTCAGTTTTTAAAATATTGCAAAAAGTTTGAAAAAGGGTTTTTTATACTTAATAAGAAATCCAATTCCCCCCTCTTGGATAGCAATATTGTTATTACAATTGGTATAAGAGCTAAGACTCAATATTTTAAGGTCTAACAACCTTGAGTAAAAGATCCAAAATGGCATCCATGGGAGATATTTCGAAATATGAAGGTTTGGCTACTAATTGAGCTCCTTTCTTTGATGGCAGTAATTATGTCTATTGAAAGACAAGGGTGATGGTTTTCTTGAAGTGCAAAGTTGAAGAATTTTGGGATGCAGTGGAGACGGGTTCCTATATTCCTGTGAAGACAGTAAATGGAGAAGAAATTCTGAAACCAAAAGCTGAATGGACAGATCGAGACAAAGAGATGGTGAGATACAACAACAAGGCCATGCACATTTTGTTTTGTGCATTGAGTAAAGGAGAATAAGATCTTGCTAATGATATTTGAAGAACATTAGAGATTACTTATGAACGAACATCTCAAGTAAAGGAGAATAAGGTCTTGCTTGTTGTGCACAAGTACGAGTTCTTCAAGATAAAAGAGGTAGAAGGAATCCAAGAGATGTTTGACTACTTCAATGACATTCTAAATGGATTGAAAGCTCTCGGCAAGACATACTCAAACTCAGAACTTGTAAGAAAAATCTTGAGGGCATTGCCTAAATCTAGGGCATCCAAGAAAGATGCTATTCTTGAAGCAAAGGACCTCAACAAGCTACCTTTGGAAGAGCTACTTGGATCTCTTCTCACTCATGAGATGGGATTGTATGAAGATGAAGAGAAATGATCCAAAATGGATAAGAGAAGAGGAATAGCTCTCAAATATAAAGTGGTTGAAGAATCTGAAATTGGAGATGAAGAAATTGCAATGTATGAAATAAGATTCAAGAGGTTCATGAAAAGGAACAAGCCATGGAAGAAAAACAAGAATCAAAATAGTAAATATGAGCCAAAGAAGGAATTCAAGAAAGATTTCAAGAAGGAATATAAGAAGGAAATCTCAATCATTTGCTACAATTACAACAAATCGGTCCATGTCAAGCAAGAGTGTACTCTTCCCAAGAAATTCTCAAAATATTCAAAAAAGAAGAAGGGAAAGGCTATGAAGGCAACATGGAGCGATAGTGATGAGTCAAGCACGGATGAGGATGAAGAGATTGAGGAGATGGAAAAGCTATGTCTAATGGCCAAGGAATATGATTCATCAAGTGATGATGAAGAGGTATATGATCTTTACACCTTTGATGAATTGCAAGATGCTTTTGATGATTTAAGCAGTAAGTTTGAGGAACTTGGCAGAAGGTATATTGCATTGAAAAAGAATTTTTCAAAGATTGAAACTAAGGTGAAAGCCTTAAAAAAGGAAAATGAGGTTTTGGTAAATGAAAAATCTGTTTTGAAGAAAAGTGTTGAAGATTTCTCATCCATTACCACAAAGCTCACCACTGGAAAGGAAGCCCTAGAAAAGTTTGATGCTAAATCCGATGAGGGTATTTTCCTTGGTTATTCATCAATTAGTAAGGCATATAAGTTTTTAAAAAAATACTTGAGAAAGTGGAAGAATCAATTCATGTCATTTTTCATGAAACTAACCATCTTTCTTCTAGAAGTGTTAATGATGATGACACAAAAACGAGAAGCAAACTTGAGAATCTGAACTTGAATGACAAAGATGATTCAACATAGTAAGAGAAAGATGATCAAAAGCTTGAACAATCAAAGGAATTGCCAATTGCCAAATGAGTGGAGATATACTAGAGATCACCCCAAATAACTTATTATTGGTGGCACTACAAAAGGAGTAGTCACAAGATTAACTCTCAAGCATAATGCAAATTTTGCTTTCATCTCCAAAATAGTTCCAAAGAATGTGAATGAGGCTCTAGAAGATGAATATTAGATTCAATCTATGCAAGCAGAGCTAAATCAATTTGAAAGGAACTAAGTTTGGAAACTTGCCTGAAGATCGGATGGAGTCATGGTGATTGGAACCAAATGGGTGTTTAGGAACAAGGAGAATGAAGAAGGAGAAGTTGTCACAAACAAATCCAGAATTGTAGCTCAAGTATATCTTCAAGAAGAAGGGATTGAGTTTGAAGAATCATTTGCACCGGTAGCAAGATTAGAATCTATACGAATTCTATGTGCTTATGCTTGCTACAAAGACTTCAAATTATTCCAAATGGATGTGAAAAGTGCTTTCCTGAATGGGTACATCAAGGATGAAGTGATGTGGAACAACCTCCTTGATTTGAAGATCCATATCATCCTCACCATGTCTTCAAGCTAAGAAAGGCTTTATATGGTTGAAGGCAAGCTTCTAGAGCATGGTATGAAAGGTTAACCGTGATCGGCATACGAGGCGAACCGTCTATGGAAGTCCGGCCCATCTCGCACAAGCTTCTGTGTACAGAAATTCTGCCCGACTTATCCAAATATTTATTTAAAATATTTATAAAACATTTATAAATGAAATAAAACCATATATATATATACAATATAACAAAAATATCAGTAAAAATAAGATCATCAAAGAAATCCCAAAATACACAAGTGTAGCCCAGTATCCTAATAGTAGTTTGATGTTGAGCTCTATGATAGAACAAAGTAGAGTCCGAACGAGGACACTCACTATAGTCAAAAGCGCTTCACTAAGTCCGAGACACGGATCAGATGCTGAACGTACAAAATGTCACCTGTGAAAGAACGTTAACATAAACAACAGAAGAAAAAGGGGTAAGGATCCCTAGTGAGGAAACATCACTCCAGATCGCCTCATACATGCCTCACAAGACTGGTTTGAAAATCCTTTAAAAATACCACACACATACATAGATATCATATAGTATTCCCACTATATACATAATATATTTCCCGAAATTCGTTTTGTAAAAACATTCACATCATATCATACAACATGCATTCAAACAATATATATATATATATATATATATATATATATATATTTATAATACGAGACCATGAAATATTTCCATGTAGCAGTGTGGACTCCGCCACTTGACTGCTCAATAAAAGCGTGTATCTGGCCGGATACACGGTCATCCTATTACCTCGATAACGAGGGCATTGACAGAGTATTGGTATACCAAAGGCTACGTACCCCGTAGCTAGGTGTCCCCATATCAAAGTGTTGTATACATAGTATATTCACAACAATTCATGCATCATATTTTTCTTTATTCCATCTTATGAAAAATTGTCTTGTATATATATACCAATACATACTTTATATTTTCCATAGCAAAACGTTGGTTATTAATAATCACATAATCCTGATGATTAATTAACCCAAAATTATTAGTCCATTTTCATGTCACAGCCCGACACATAAAAAATAATATACTCAATTTGAAGACACAGCCTATGTCTCTGAAGCTGTCATTTCACTCACCTGGTATTCAACGCTGAGGAACCAGTCAAACACCGCTGTGGGTGGCTGATCGTGCTAGTAGGCACACAAAACTGTACAGATACAACACAACAAACATCAAGATATGGTATTGTGACGACACTAATGTATGATATGCAGATGCAGACCATCGAAGTCACTGACAATCTAACTCGAGAGTGAATCAATCACCCTCGCCCCAAAATATAACATCTTTATAAAATTACAATTTGGTCCATGACCAATGTAAAATTATGTTTTGGTCCCCGACATTCGGCAATTGCAAGACAGTTTCCCAAGGACTGCTGGATTACCGACTAGACATTCATAAGTCAGAATCCCCAAATTCTTACTTGAACTCTCAGAAATCACCAAATACGAAAAGCAACAGCTTGGTCCCTTAGAACCACGGTTTACTCGAGTAAGTCATAAGCTAACTCGAGTTATACTTGGTCTGTTTTACTCGAGTTAGTCAGAAATAACTCAAGTAAATCATGTGCTATTTTACTCGGGTTGATCAAAAGATAACTCGAGTAAATCTTGGCTTATCTTACTTGGGTTAGCCAAAATGTTTACTCGAGTAAGTCACTTACCCAGATTTACCCAATTCGACCAATCACTCACTGCAACCGATAACATCACTTACAAAATGTTTACTCGAGTAAGTCACTTACCCAGACTCTAATCAACTTCCTGAACACAAATGTATACCTAAGCCTATCAAAATAACTTGGAATCACCCAAAAATTACCCAAACCGAAGTGATTCAAACTCATTTTATTCCAAAACCCTAATATGCACAGTCTTGAAGATAACACAAGGAAAGAAAGGATTACAAGTTTAATCTTACCTCAAGAAAGCCAAAGGAAGTGTTGAGGAACAACTTGAGAGAGTTTGGGAGCGTCTGGAGGAAGACAAGTGGAGTAATGACCGATTTCGGGTAGGTTGGGGTTCTTAAAGACGAAGAACACCGAATCGTGTCGTTCTAATTTTGCATAGATAACTCGAGTTATATAGACCTCACCTAACTCGAGTTATAATTCTGGCTGACTCGAGTTGTATATGGGTAATACAACTCGAGTTATCTCTTTCTCTAACTCGAGTTACCCATTCTCGAAACTCGCCACTCTCAAGGTTCTACAACACCAATCCACACATGCTCATGCTCACAGAGCATCAAAGACTATCATTATAGGAAACATATCTGAAACAGGCGGGATATTATATATACAATCAATTTTTAATTTTTTATGGAATGGTTGTTTAAAAATTAAATTAAATCAAGTCAAATCATTGTCCTTATATCTATATAAAAAAATGACCTATCAAATTTACTAAAGAGAACTAAATAATAGGCTTATAACTCATTAATATTTGAGTCATATCAAGTACTAAAGCATTAAAAGTTTGATTCTATAAGGAGCAAATAAAATGACTTAATAAAAAATTGATAATTAAAGAGGACTAAATAAATACAAATTCAAGACTCTTTCTGGTGTATTTCATTAATTTATCTAACCAAACGTACTTGTTGTAAGGCACAATCCTTTAATGTTGAATTACACAATATTAGTGATGACAAACTCCTTTTTTACGCCTTTTTCATCACTTTTCATCCACATTTCATGCATTCTCATTCACCCTACACAACACACAAAAAGAGTATAAATTTGTGGATAATTAAGTACTCTTAGGGTCAAAAAGCTATCTATTTATGCTTGAATGACCATGTAAATTTATCATAGATCAACCACTACCTTCACTCATTATTCTTTCATTCTCCTTCCAGACAGTCATCACATCATTCAACTGTAAAGTGTTTTTCCCTATTAACATTATGTGCACCAACAACTTGAAAGATTTAGGTAATGATGCTAATAGAATAAATTCTTACTCTTCCTCCTCAATTATCTCACCCAAATTCAATAGCTAACAAAATAATTGATTGAAATTATTAATGTGGTCATGAATATTATATCCTTCATCTGTTCTCATGGTATACAAATCCATCTTCAGATACAATCAGTTAGTCAGCAACTTCGATAAATAAGTGCTCTCCAAGTTATTCCACAAAACTTTAGGAGATGTCTCCTTCATCACAATAATTTTAATTTGAGGAGCAAGTACTAACCTGACAGTGCTAACAGCTTTCCTCTAAATGGTATTCCAGTCTCCATCTTTTATGCCGCTAGGCTTTTCATACTGTAATGCAACGTCAAAACTCTGTTGCACCAAAATAATCTTAAATCGTGCTCTACCATAACGTGGAATTGCTCTTTCCATCAAACAATGGAACCTCATATGTCAATGTCATAGTCGACATCTTCTTTGTAACTCTTCTTCTACTCTTCGTCTACTCTCCTTCATGGAATGAACCTTCTACTCTAATATCACTTGTTAGGGCCAAACACGTAAACACATTTACACAAGAAAATAAATAATAGAGAAAAAAAAGAAAAGAACACAAGAAATGTTTAACAAAGTTCAGTCCCTCAATAGACCTACGTCCATAATCTCCACTAAAATAAATATTATAATTTTTGGACAAACAAAATTGCTAAAACCCTCTCACTCTCATAAATCCAAAGCTCAAGTTATACCCTTTCTGATTAACTAGTTTAGGATTTGTAATACCAAAACAATTAAGGCATTTGAGTAGAGAGTAAACCCATTCACAAATTCATACTTAAGCGATGCAGGATTCACATCTTTACAAATTCTTCTCCTAACTGATGTATGACTTGGGAGTTATCCTAACACACATGTATTTGTTATCTTCTTTGACCAAAAATAGTTACAAATACTCATAATTTATTGTACAAATACGAATAAGGTTATACTAGTTTGAATGCCCACGTATGACGTAGACTTAATTTTGGGTTTGACATTTTAAAAATTTAGATTTTTTTAATTGATATAGTCTTAAGAAAAACAAATGTGATGGTTATAATGATGACAAATCAAACAAATTTGGAGTTTATCTATAAGATCATTTATATACTTCATAAGAAAAAAAAAAGGATGGGTGTTCGTAGAAATAGGTGATTATAATGAGGACAAATCAAACTATGGTGGTTAAAGCCCATGACTCAAATGTAGGATTGGATGTAATATAATTAAGGATGATGTTCAAAAGTTTAAATTAATTATGAACACTATAATATTTATTTAAACATCAAAAGGTCATTCATATGCCTATCAAATAATGGCTCCCACAAAATCCTCTCAAGCAAAGAAATATCATTTCTCAACAACAAAAGTATACACATAGGCAATTCGGGTTGGATCGGCTCTCGGTTTAGATATTGTTTAAGTATATGTAGTAGTAATATGCAATCTAGACACCTTTAGTCATTAAGTTATCATGGTTATGTCAAACTAAATTTAGGGAAAATAATTATAAATAAATATTTTTTTTACAAATATTGGTGCTATTCTTTTAATCTACATATCGAAAAGTTATCATTAGCTCATTTCAAAAAAAATAAAAGATAAATGAAAGAATTTTGCACTTAATATTCAATTTGAAATATCAAGTAAATCTTTCAACTTACAAAAACGTTTTCACAGAGATGTTCATTACCAATATTTAGACTTCCAATATAGCTAATAATTTGTATCGGGTAAGAAAGAGAAATTTAAAAAAGGTAGGTCTATCTAGCCATTGTAACTACATTAAGTGAATATAAATAGGTCTTTAATTTTAGTGTATCAAGAAAAATCCTATATAAATAGAATCCTCTGAATGGTAGCTATTAAAATATTATAAGAAACATAGGACCTAAGAAGCCCTTAGTTGAAAGTAAATACACCAAACTTAAAAAAAATATATGCATTAATTAAAATACAATAATTAGATATATTAGTTAAATATACATTAATTATAATATAATGAAACTTTGAAATCAATAGCTTAAATATGAAAAATATCAAAAATTTAGAAAAATCAAATAAAATCATATAGGTTAGCCACCTCAATAACCTTTGATTTACTCTTTGTCCAAAACACTATAATATATATGATATGATTTTATTCGTACTCGTACTCATACGCGTATTATGTGGTCGTAAGAATATTAGCGAGAGAAGACCTTATGGTGAAATATGTGATTTTGAAATTCCACATGTGCACAAATCACTCTCTTTCAATTTCTATATCTCAATTCTCTAGGGTTACCATGCTCGTCTGGTATAAAGCAGGAAACATCAAAGAAACAAAAGGGAAGCTCATTCGTAAGGTGGCTATTCTATGTTGGATGCCATATTCGAAACGGCAATTGTTCTTATTGGAAAATATAAGATTTATTTTTTCTTTTTACAATTTATTAAAAATATAGTATTTACTGGTCAATAGTATATATATTCGATTAACTATATTTACAAAAAGTCGTATATCTCTATGCTTCTCTTCATAAATTTTGATACAGTGTAATTAAAAAAAAAAAGATGATGAGCATTTTGACCAAATGTGTCATCTAGAATGGAAATCCGACAGGTATAAAACCGAATACTTTCTCCTTTTTTTCTTTTTCTTTTCACTCTCTTACCATGCATACACCATTAATCTTACTGTATTATTAATGTTGAATTAAATTAGTCGTATAAACTTTATAATCTAACACTAATTAATAAATCAATCAAATGTATATTTTATTGGGTTGATAATGGGATGAAATATTTTACCTTAGTAACCATGGGTTTTTGGACCAATTCTTCTACCGAACCAATGTCTTCGCATTCAGACCCACTACACTTCAGTGCAACTTTTGTTATAAAAAATGTTGGATATTACTATATGTGTCCCACTGCACTATGCTGGTTAAGATACAATAAGCACTGTTTCGGTTTAAGCACTCTAATTTCAAGGAAATACATGGAATTTTTTCACTTACTCTTTTCTCAGTAACTTATTTCTTGAGAAATTAAAGAAAAAAATATTCCCTACATCTCATAAAAATAGGACACAACATTTTTTCATAAAAATTAAAAAAATTAGGTAGAATTATTAATTTTAGTAAAAATTTTTAAAAATATTCTTATAACAATCCAATGAACAATTAATAATACAATTAACTATGCATTTAAGTAGGGATAATATTATACAATTGACATAATTGTTAGTATTGAAAAGAAAATTAGTCTATAATTAAAAAAAAAACTTAAAAAAATATGACATATCTTTATAAAACGGAATAAATAATTAATATTTTATCGATTTTGCATTTCCTTTCGACCAAACAATACTTTTTTTGTCGCTTCCAATAAAATAACACTTTATACTACTAAACAAGTGTCTTTACGCACTTGGTTAACAACACTGAATAACGTGCACACTTGTGTCACGATGTGTTTTAGTAAGAACGGAGAGAACCGTTTCAATAGCCCTGGCCTCTTCCTTTTTTGTTTTTTGTTTTTCCTTATAGGTGTTTTTAATTGAGCATTCAAGATGGCATTGAATTCAATCAACCACCATTATTGAGATAAATTTGAATTGATACCTTTCATGTACTAATGTTGCGCAAAAACTTTAGGTCCAACTGCAATCTAATTTTCTTTTTGATGAATTGTAAAATAATTACTTATGAGAATAAAGAGCAACCAACTCTTTAAATGCATTATATTTTTTATTATAAAAAGTCATTCATAAAAATACAATTCCAACCAACTCTTTATAATCTAAAAATAAAATAAAATAAAATAAATACCTATTTTTACTAGCTAATTATGGAGAGACATACATGCTATTTATATTATATGACATTGATGACAGTCTAATTCTATTGGTTGAAACATAATAAATAAAAAATATATAAAAAATATATATAAAATAATTAAAAATTGATCTTCTTATGAGAACTAACAAAATAACTAATTTTAAAGAGTTGCATTGGAGAATAATTTTATTTTATTCTATATAATTAAATACCCTCTTTATTTTTACCAAAATTGCACTTTAAAATATAAAGCACCATTGGAGATGCTAATCTAAATTAAATACAATCTAAAATTTTCATGTTAATTTCACAAAAAAATTAAATTTAAAATTAATTCTCTCTCCCTATAACAAATGTCTTATCTGATATTTAAGCACCCATCTTTTGTCAAGTAGTTCATACAAAGACAGGATAGTAATCAATAATCACTATTTGTGTCAAAATTTGCTTATTATTATTATTATTATTATCTGTCAACCTAGTTCAAATTGTAGAAATATGGTGGCATCATTTGGGAAGAGAAAAAAACGCAAAAAGTAATTGATAGCTACTTGGCCTGTTTCTTTCATCACAATTTCCTTCTCAGTAAAATTTTTCCGCCATCCTGCGGCTGTTGATTTCGTGCACAAGAAAAAAAAACCAACCAACTTGAAAATAATGACGAACGCACTGTCGTTTTGTTGATTTCCCTTTTATTTTCCCAAGAACGTCCTGTCGCTTCATTGATATTCTTATGTATATATGTCGCAGCCCTTGCATGCCCCCTATCCACGCCCGATATGCCGATTAACATTATCCAAATGTTATATAAACTAATACTGTTTAAAGGAAAAGACTATCAATTCGTTAGTAATTGGTTATTAATATTAGAGTTAACTTCAGTATTAAAAAATTATAAATTTGGTTTTCGATAGGAATAAATAAAGTGATTATAAAAAAAAAAGGAAAAAGGCATGCTCCAACTCCCAAATTCATAATTTTATGTTATAAATTACTTTATTTTATTATCATTTGTTTTAACAAGTTTAAGGTGATATGATACATTTTATTCCAAAGTGAGGACAAACTTAAAACCAAAATATAGGTTTATAACTGAGATCTATCAATAAGGAAGTGATCAAAATCCTAAGCATTACTGAGAAAAAGCCGTGTGTAGAAGCTACTTGGATTTTGGTTACCTGAAATTGAGAAGATGATCTATATATGCCTACGTGTCTCTCTTTCTCTCTTTCTGTGCATACGTATCAAAAATTTTCTTTCCAATTCTTCTCAATTTTTTTCTTCCAAGCTTCAGAACGTATATACAGCTGTCAGCTATATGTGTCTAAATCCATTGCCCGTCTCATTCTCTCGCACTTACGTGAAAATTCTAATCGCTTTTGAGCAGACACTTATTTGGAATCATATAGTGATTAGTGAGACTTAAAGAATCAATATCCCATCTTCCTTGAAATTTCAAACCACTTAACTGCATGACTTCTATAATTTGATTTTCTTTATATTAGAAATAGCCGGGCAATTATTTTGAAATTGGAATTAGGTTACATTTATTTGGTAAGATAAAAATGAATTATTCGGGGTGTTTCGAGATAATTGCATAGCGCATTGGTCTAATGAAAGAAAATATAAGTGGATTTGACGTCAATCTTTATCAAAATCTTAATGTATTAATTTATGTGTACTTATTACTTATTTGTTATTCACATAATACAATTCTCTGATATGGGATTCAATTACCATTGATACTTGCATTTCCAATATCACCCTTTTAAGTGTGAATCTCTCTTCTACATTGGATTCAGGCCTACTCTCCCTAAAACAAAAACTACTACTAGTATTGCGGAATTTTTTTGAATCCCTTCGAGTATTAATGTTGAAAATAAAGTAGCAATGTACAATGACAATCCAGTAGGGGAGTGAATTGGAGTTTTAGCAAGTTAAAAACTTTGTTGAAAATCTTTTGCAAACTAAAACAAATAACAAAATTATTTCCAAACCAAAATCAAAGTTAAAGTGCGGAAGCAATAAAATAACCAACTCACAAACAAAATAAATCAAATGCAAGATAAAGTAAAGAGAGTAAGGGAGAGAGAAAATCAAAGCCCAATATTTATAGTGGTTCGGTTCTCTTGACCTACGTCCACTCCTCTAGATTCACTAGAGAGTTTGAATCCACTAACTCCTCACTTCCGAGTGAAGGGAAACCGTTACACCTTGTTTTTTAGGGATCAACAAGAAAACCATTACACCTTGTTTTTGCATGATCAACAAGAAAATCGTTACACACTTGTTTTTGCGGATTCAACAAGCAAACCGAATCCCTAGTTTTCTGCGGTCTCAACTAGAAAATCGAAACCACTAGTTTTTGCGGGCTTAACTAGCAAACCAAACCACTAGTTTTGGGGGCTTAACTAGCAAACCGAAACTCTAGTTTTCTAAGACTCACTAGAAAACCTATCTACCACAAGCAATCAACCTTTCTTGTTACAGATGTAAGCCTAAAGGTATAATAGATTAAAACTTATACCAACCCAACAATAAGATTGCAAGTAAATAGCTTGAATGGGTTAGGAAGGTAGGGAAGAGAGATAAAGTGAATAGTAAGTCTTCGCAAAGGTATCTCTTACTTCTCTTTTGTTCTGGGATGTTTATTTATAACTACTCTTCGAAATATAACCGTTGGAGGCTCGAAGTAGCCTTTGTAAGATAAAACAAAGTTTGTCTGCTATGTGTGTAGCCATCATCTACGTGTGTAGTTCCTTGTTTCATCTGAGTTCTACGTGCATTGATAGCAGGTCTATGTCCATTGCAAGAATTCCAGTGGTCACGGCTTTATGTGGACCAACATCTACATGTATTGCATGTATACTGCGTACGTTGATTTTGAGTTCTACGTACATTAAGCCAACGTGCATTGCAACTTTTACCTAGTGGCTTGCTACGTGCATTGCTCATTGTCCTGTGTGAGTAGACGTTCCAGATTATGCCTCTGATCTTCACATGTGTCAGTATTTGTCAGGGAATATTTGAATTTGAATTTTTTGAGAAGCGTCTTGGCTTTGTCAGTTTGTCTAGCTCATCTCATCTAACAACTTTGCAAGCTTTTCCATGTGCATGACTTTCTGTGCTTTCCTGACTTTATCTGAATCTGTGTCAGATAATATTCCTTTTTGAAACTCTGACACATTGCAACAAATTTTGGCTTTATTTCAATCAGGTGTCATCTTCATCTACGTGTGTTGCACTCCTTGCACTACGTGCGTTGAGCTTTGTTCTTTAAAGATCACCACGTAGCATCTTCTTCTGCGTACATTGAACTCTTGCACATTTTTTCTTCGTCATTCTGAGTCCTCGTCAACTTGCATTGCACCATATACAATGTGCGTAGAAGTGTATGGATAAGTTCCAGTAGCATCTGCTTCTTGTCTACGTGCTTTGTGCACTTTGTTGTGTGCGTAGAACTCTTCTGTGCATGCATCAACGTGCTTTTTTTCCAGATATCAGCAGGATTACAACTTTGCACTTCTTTCATGGATGTTTTTCATTCATCATCATCAAAACTGAACTCAACAAGTGTGGAATTTTCACCCAACAACTCTTACCTTGACTTTACCTATCTGCGAGTTATCCATACTTACACTAGACAAGGGTTGTACTAGTCAACACAATTATTCACCATCACCATGGTATTACTAAAAGCTCCCCCCACGAATTCATCCTTCCGTCTATGAGATCTAGATTTAAATTATACCAGTCAATGCAACCCTTCAGCTCATCAATGCACCACCCCAAATCACCACCATATTGCTCCCGTCCTCATCTATGTCTTAGCCAATGTTGGCTCTGATACCAGTTGTAGAACATGTAAGCCTTGGAAAGATCAAACTACATCATATGTAAAATTAGTGAATAAATATATAAGTGGGTCTGACTTCATATCTTTACTCGAAACTTTAAAACATTTGGTCATGAGTGATTGTCACTTATGTGTCCTTATATACAATCCGCCTATGTGTACAACGGTGTTTGGTTGGTATATAAAACTACAATGAAAAATATTATTAGAGATAGAATAACAATGAGAATAATTTAATGAAGGGTGGCCCAATGGTTTGCGGTCGAGAGCGGAGCAATCATTTGGAAATGTTGTTGGTTCGATGGTCCAGGGTCATTGGTGGCACTATTCGAACCCGAAGGGCTTGATGGTCCAAGCTTGGCAATGATTTGGTGCTCTTAGATAGGATGCCTCGATGGTCCCAGGTTGGGGTGGTTTGGAGTAGGGATGACTCAATGGTTCAGAATCGAGATAGATGAATGGTTGAAGGCTGATAGCAGCTTGACAGGGTATGGTTTGGTGGCACAAGTTTGAGGGTGGTTTATTAATCCGGAGGGTGACTCGTTAGTCGAGTGGGCTGGTGTTCTAAAAGGTTGATGAAGTTTCAAGGCAATGGTAATTTAATAATCTAGATGTTTATTATAAAATAAATAATGGCACTGAGAGAGTCCAAGAAATAAATTCCTTTTCTTAAGGTGGAAACATATTTTGCTTAAATTCTACATGCATTTCTTATTGACCAAGAAAATGACTTCCTTGGGTATGGGTTCCAATTAACGTGGATTTGAACGAAGAAGATTTATGGGTTCTAATCTACGATGTTCCTGTGGGGTTTGCGACCAGAAGGATGTACCAGGGAGTTGGTAAATTTATTGGTAAGTTTGTTGAATCAAATCCTAGAAACTTTGAAGGAGATTGGAAGAACTATCTACGAGTCATAGTTATAGTTGATGTTAGAAAACCTCTTAAGTATGAATAAAAATCTGGAAGCCTGGTGGAAATTGGCATCTTATTCGGTTTAAATATGAACGACTCCAGATATTATGTTTTTTCAGTGGTCGAATTGGCCATAATGATGAGATCTGTGAAAAAATCAGTGATAATCCCGAGAAAGCAGAGAAGAAGGAATATGGGGCATGGCTTAGGGCCCCAACAAGAAAGATTCAGGAAAGATCCGCAAATCCATGGTTACGTAACCTTAAAGGTGAGTTGTTAACTATCGGCAATGGCGGAGGCCCGAAACAGGTTCAAGTTGACAAGTAGAAAATGGTTGTAACGAATGAGCTGAACGTGGGCAAATTGCCTTCGAATGTAGAGAACGTCGGGGTTGTTTAGGAAAGTAGTGGGTCAAGACTCGTAGTATTTTTTATTATTTTTTTTCTTTTACCTTTCATATTTGTCTATAGAGATCGAAATTGGTTATTCTGAAAAATAATTATTAATAAATAATTTAATTTAATTAATTTTTGTATACAATTTTTATTAATTTAATTAACTTATATATATATATATATATATCTTTATCATATATATTAACAAATAATTTAATTAATTTAATTTTTTATATAATAATTATTTTTTATTTTATAATTATTAAATAATTAATTTTTTATTTAATTTTTATTATATAATTATTATATAATTAATTATATATAATTAATTTTTATTATATAATTAGTATAGAATATTTATTTTATTTTATCATTGATTCCAATTCCACAGTAATAAAATCAAACAGATAACTATAGGAATCAAATTCTGATTTTATATTAAACCAAACAGTTACAGTAGGAATCAATTTGATTTCGATTAATGTTATTTTAATTTCTTATATAATGGGAAATAATCATGGTTTGAGGTGTTATCACTGTAAGGAGAT
>CAODLS013045416.1:0-11220 GCA_948243855.1 Flueggea neowawraea
TACATATAATTATGATTATGCTTTAAAATATTAAATTGAGCCGTAATCAAAGCATATTGATGTGTCAAAAAGAAAAGAAAAACAACCAAACAGTAGTGTCAATTACTAAAATATCCCCAAGAATTCAACTTCCTCTTTCTCTCTCCCCAACTCGCTCATCGCCCTTCCCGGTTAACGCCTCTCTCTTCCCTCCATGGCCTAGAGTTTCTTTCTTTTTAATCTCTGCTGGATTCCTTCTCTTTTTCCTATTAGCTTCTTTTTATGTTCTAGATTTTCCAAGCCCCAGTCTTTCCTTCCCGCATGCTTTGTTTTTTCACCATAAGAGTTGCAGGATAGAGGGGTCGGCGGGAGAGTAGGCGGTTGGTACCAAAGTTCTGGCGGAGCTGCGGTGGGGGCCGCAGCCCACACTCGCCCCCACCTGGCTCCGCCTCTGCGTTGCCATATCAAGTATGTGAATTGTGAATGTAAAACTGGGTTGTTTCTGTTTTTGGATGATTTATTGTAAAGCGTTCATCTTTGTGTATATGTGTTTATAAGTGAAAATTTGGTTCTTTGATATAGTAGATTGACAAAGAAGGGAAGACTCCTCTTATTGTGGCTTGTATGGATTTTGGATTATTCAATGTTGCTAAAGCTTTGATTGAATTAGGAGCTTATGTCAATGCTTATCGTCCTGGTATGTCCTGTTTTCTTATAAATTCTGTTGCTTATATTGTGTGGTCTCGTATATATTAAAAGAATTATGTGGTTAATTTGTAGAATTATGCCCTATGCTTATTTAATTAATTGGTAATTGGCACGGCGGAATGCGGGTACTCCTTTGCACCATGCTGCAAAAAGAGGCCTTCATCAGACTTTAAATTTACTTCTCTCTAGTGGAGGTATATCTTTTTGTCTTTAAGAACTGAAGTATTCTTTTAATGTTACCAAGCATGGATGATAAGTTATGAATTGGTACAAATTGTGTTTGATTCATTCATATTGATGGTTTTAGCTTTCCTCTTAATCTTTTAGCAAATGCTTTGGTGAGGAATGATGATTGCCAAACATCGCTTGATGTTGCTAGAACCAAGGGGCATCTCCATGTTGTTTGTACTATTGAAGTAAGCTTGAGGAGTGTTACTTATCACATTTGCTTTACCGCATAGTGGAATAACAATGCATCCTTAATGTTCTACCTTTTGGCTTTTTTTATTATCACATATGCTATTTTTCTGGCTGGCTCCGGGAATTTTATGGTCTAGGACTTCTTGAAGCTCAAGCTCCTCAATTTCTATCAAGTAAAATGTCCGTGCAATGTCAATTATTTTTTGTTTAATGCTTTTCTTTTAAGCTATTTTGTTGAACTTGGAATACATTTTCCTTTCAAGCAATGCTCTTTCCTCTGTCTAATTGTAGCATGGCAAGACTTCAAAACCTACTACTAATGCATTCCTGAGCTGTTTTCTATCAAAGTTATTGCTTATTGGGGAATCAAATTAATGTGCTTGCTGGGTCTTTTGTTCATTACCTGCAGATGGGTGGTTGTAATACCTTGTGGTTACAATAATCAAGCAGAGGAGCAGTGCCTGCAGCTTGTCATATATCCGACTTTTTAGGTATGAAAATTTAAACCTCCAATTTCATTCTCTTCCTATGTGCTAGATTACCATAATTGTTCGATTTCTTGTCTTGCAACTTGATAGAATCACCTATCAGTGTGCAGATTTTGCTATTGAAGCAGTAAAGAAAGAAGAAATTGAGAGAAGTAGGAATGGTTATTTGTCCATACAGACATTTGTCTTCTATTATGGATGATAATTTTATTTGAATAAAAAATTTAGAAGGCATAATTGTTTCCAACATACATGCTTATTTGTCATTAATCTTTCTATCTGTTTTACTCTTTATTCTTGAAGGTTTTGGCCTTAAGATTGGTCAAAAGCTGTTTTCCAATGATCACTGTCAATCGGAGCCATAGTAGGCCTGATCTTTAACCTCCTGCAACAGTGTTTATTTTAAACTTGTAAAATGGACTTCATAGAAGTTGGCAGCTTTTATGCTGCGATATATTTATAGCATTTTCCCCCTATTTAGAGCTTTTAACCAATCTTCTGGCATTTTTTTTTCTCTTTTTGTTGGTCCAACGGGAGGTCTATGATTTCTAACGTTGCACAATGGAAGTAGCCTGCCCTTCCACAACCTTCTTTGCCATTGACACAAACAGAGTCGAATTTTAAAACCTTTGAGCGGGCTGTTTGCATATGTATCTGCTTTCATGAGTCTTTTTTGTTTAAATTTTCATTTTGATGGATGGACAGGATATTCAACCTCGTACAGTTATTTCTCTTTGGAAGGCCAAGATTGAGGAACCAAAGTTTGATCATTCAGATCCACAACTAATTATATTTAACCTGTCTACTAGTAAGTTACCATTCAAAAAATTACTTCTCTTTTTCTTTGGACAGCTGTGTGGAGTTTTGTTGTGTAGTAGTTCATATCCACGTCATAGTGTCATATTCTTATAGTGGAGTACAGAAAAAAATTTCCAACAGTTCAGCTTTCTGTAATCTCACTTTGTATGTATTTTTAGGTTGCATTTTAGTCCGTCCAGATATGCCCAGAAGTTTGACATTGGTCTTTTTGAGAAACATGTAACTCATTAATTTCTTATTCGATATGAAACTATGAACTTTTATTGCAATTCTGTGGTACTTGCTATGTGTCTACCAATGTTTGCATAAAAGTTTAAAACAATTAAGAGACAATTTGTGCATGAAGAAAGATAGCAGTCTCTTTGATCTTACTCTTAGTTTACAGTCACGGCATTGATAATAATTATATTTTACTGGGCAACACTTTATTCTAGATAGACACCATTCTTCTGCTCACTTTTTCTAATAAATAGACATTGTACTTAACTTTCCAGATACATGGAAACTCACTAGATAGTCTTCAATGTGGATGGATCAATTCTCTCTCATACAATACTCAGTATGGTGAGAGAAAACCAAGCTTTGCTTGAGACATCATGCAAATTGATGGAAGATAGTGTTACTTGTATTGGGTATCATCTGTTGCTCAAGATAAAATGCATAGGACATGACTTTTGAGTAAATGCATTTATTATTTTGCTGTTGGACTGCATACCTATTATGTGGATTTTGTCATCATTTAGTTGACAAGATGATGGTGTATTCTTTTCAACTGAATGATTATATTATGGGGCTCTTTTTTTATGCTTTACAAGCTATACTTGGGACTTTCATATGTCATTTGCTGATCCAGCAGGTCTTTCAGTTGCCCCTGCTGTTGTTAAATGCTATAGTTGGTAATTGTTATGCATATGATGTAAAGTATTTCTCTTGTTTGTCTTTCATTTTCTTTTTGTTCTTCATTGTTTCTAAACAAGATTAATCTCATAAGCAAATTTTAGTTCAAAAGGGTTCCTAGATGAGCTTGATTTTTTTATGTGATTATATAAATTTTTGCACCAGGAACTCGTTACAAATTTGCATCTGCAACTACTGGTGACAAGCAGCAGCTTCATTGGCTATATGATGCATGCAGAGGGATTTCTCAGGTAAGCATGTTTTGCTTTTCTTTGAATTGCATGGACTATGGCACTTTTGATTCGAAGTGTGCTTCCTCTACTCTAACTTGATTTTATAATAATTATTTTAAAATCCATATTATAGTATCAGGTCTACCGATTGGGTTTTGAAGCTATATGTAGAAATGTTTAAGGCAGTAAAAATAGTTTTCCTATTGATCATTTCAGCTTTCGGTTCCCCCTAAAGAAAATGCTCCTCAAAACGGAGTTAAAAGTGCTGGACATGAAACGTTTGCTGAAGCCACTGAATTATCATTGGCAACAAGTCCATCCATTCAGTCTGCCACTGATGATAGGCCGGCATTCCCAAATGCACTTCAAAGTTCTGGAGAAAATAATGCAAATGGTTGGGAAAATTCTCCGCATCCTGACAGTCACAATGCAAGCGAGTCAATGACTGCCTCAGTTCCATTGACTCCATCAGCTCCTCCTATTCCATATGAGGGTGACGGTCCAATCCATTATTCATCAATTAATTCTAGTACTGTGGACGGGTCTGCTCCGGCCATAGAACATGACGCTCGAGCTTCTGTAACAACTGATTCATCCTCTTCATGTATAATATGTTGGGAAGCTCCGGTGGAGGGAGCTTGCATTCCTTGTGGTCATATGGCTGGTTGCATGAAGTGTTTGAATGAAATAAAAGCCAATAAAGGCCTATGCCCAATCTGTGGCGCCAATTTAAATCAGGTTATAAGGGTCTATGCTGTCTGATCAGTGCAACCACAGAATGTGTGTGATTGCTCAGAAGAATTTTGATTTGCTCTTATGTCTGTCGACCATGTACATGTGTATATGTATTTAAGGTCATAGAAAAAAAATGTGAAAATAGAGGTAAGCCATTACTGATGGTGGAAACAGATACAGGGGCAGCGCACTGACTTGTCGTTGTGGGGATTTTGTGCAAGAAGAATACTGTGTGCCATAAAAACATTTGTTGTGTTATTGCGTATCTTGTCTGTTTCAGTTTTTCTTAATGATGTGCCATTCTGAGAATTGGCAAAAAAAAAAAAGATCAGCAAACGGTGCGTTTCACTTGACAAATCCGACCATTTTTAAAATAAAGGATTTTAATTTATTATTTCTCTTTATAATAAAAAGTTATTTATTAAAAAATATTTTTAATTTTTTTTTATTTTTTATCTTTAAAAAATATAAAAAATAATTTTAACTAGTCATTTTTATTAATTATAAAATGATTTTTTTTTAATAATTTTTTATATATTTATTTTTATTTATTAATTATTTTTAAATATTTATAATTTTTAATTAAATAAAGGGTTGAATACTCTTTATAGAAAATAATATTAAAAAGAATATTTATTTTTAATTAATATAATTAAAAATAGTAACTAAAAAAACATACGATGCTCTTACGAGTAATAACAAAAATCTTTCTATTTTAGCAAAGCAAAAACCGGATAAAACCGAAATTAAAGAAAAAAAATGGAAAAGAAACTCATCACTGTCTAGTAAAAGGCAGGTCCTCCTTCCTTAGTTGAATCCATCGATACTCCAGCTAAGAAAGACATCGCAGATCTTGAAAACGCACCGTTTCGCAGATCTTCAAAACGCACCGTTTTAGTCCTTCTCACCCACCATGTCATCCTCCGATCCCGACAGGCTAATCGCAAAGCCGATGAGTTTTATGTTCCTTCATCTAATCACTACCATTTCAATAAACAGAAAGATCGGTCATTGATTTTCTTAGAACCAACCTCAGCCTCACTAGATCGAGCGCTGATTGGCGAAGCGCCACCGGTTTGTACGAGCAATCCGGGCAGTATCAAATTTTATAAATTATTTAATTCCCGAATTCATACACAAAATTGCAATGTTAATTGATTAATAATGCGTTTACTCTGTACCTAATTCGCTCAGAGATATGACGAGGCTAAAGAAGCCTTCGAGAAGGCCTCCAAAGGGCAAGAACGGCTCTTTTCGTATCCACGTTTATTTTGAATCGTAATCGTTATGAATTGTTGTTTTCAATGTGTGTGAATTGTGAATGTCGGTGTGATCCTTTACGCAACTGATTTCAGTCCGTGGGAGGCTGCTAAGCATATGGAATTCGCGGCTATGACGGCCAAGGAATTGAGTAACTGGAATGAAGTTGTTGACTTCTACCGGAGGGCATCTGAGTTGTACAGACAGCGGGAGACTGCAGCCTGCACCTGATATACTAGCAAAGGCTGGTCGGTTATGCATTGTTTGTGTGTTAGTTTTGGAAGTGATTTCGGATGTAGATTTTTTGAATTTGGTGTTTATGTAGTGCTCTGGAGGATGCTCTGCCTGATGCTGCTGTTCAGCTGCATACTGATGCATGTGAGATTCTTGAAGAGGATGGAAAGGAACAGATGGCTTTTGATCTATATCGCGCTGCTGCTACCGTTTACTTAAAGCTTCAGAAGTAAGGGTTTCTGGTTTTTATTTTATTCCAGTGTGAATCACTAGATTGTTTGCCTGATAGAATAATGGCGGAGATAGCTCTATTTTGTTTATATTGTAATTAACCTTGATTCCTTTATGGAAGTGTTTCTGGTATTTGAGTTCATCATGATTATGGTCGTTTTCTTGGCATGTATTACGCACAATTGATTTGTCTAATAGTCAGTATGATCTGAAGTTTGGTAGGGTTGTTCTTCTATTGTATTGGTCCACTACCATATATAACAGGGATGAAATGTTGATTATTTTGCAACTAGCACTTGCATATGGCTTTTATTGATTTAAATATTAATCTCTTAGTGCCAATGTCAAGTACTACCTACTTGTATTGAATTTGTTGTGCTCCTTCACATTAAATTATCACTCACATTCTGTGTTTGACACTCTCTGTTGCTTCCACAAGTTTAGAATTGGAAAATGTCTGTCTTACAGAGATGTGGAACTACAATAGAAGCCTAGTATGCCATTCTATGAATGTGCATATGTTTCAGACCATGTGAACCTGTATATGTCTCAGATGGACAAATGTCTAATTTCAAGTTCTGTATTGATGTGCTAATGGTACATCACTCAAAGCTTTCATTTCTATCATTTGGAAATTAGTATTAGAGTCTTTCCTGGTTTGTTAATTCCTTATTTTACCTTGTGTCCATTCAACTGCTTGCATACAGTAACTTTCATGCTGTTGTACATTTATAATTCTTGTTGTCTATAAGCAAATGATATCAATCGCTACCTACAGGTATACAGATGCTGCAGCTTTCTTGTTAAGGTTAGGTGTAGCAATGCTACCAACAGCCAGTGCAAGGTTGAAACGTTGTTCTCTTTTATATATATATATTTGATTTTTTTCCCCATGTTTAACTTATTCAATGTGGTTTTCTAAAGCTTTAGTTTCTTCAAGAATGATGCTTATTTCTATCACACCTTTTTTGCACCTCTAATCCTTTTTTATCTATTCCATCCTCTGCGTAATCGTGTGATTCTTAAACTCATTGCCTCTGTATGATATTTGCTTATTTTATCTTTACTTCAAGTTACTGAACTTTCTCATATTTTGTGGTTACAGTCATATCTTGGTGCAATTATTTATCTGTATGCTAATGACTTCAAACAAGCAGAGAAGTTTACAATGATTGTTCACAGTAAGTCACGTATGCACATCTCTTGTTGCGCTTTACGGTAATGCGTATTTTTTCTTGCATGAGATGAATTGTTGTTTCACTGCCAAATAACCTTGCATTCACATCTCGTAGAAATAAGATCTAGGAATAAGTAAACAACATCTCGTGGAGTGTGGAATATTTTGTGTGCTGGAAGTACACATCAAGAACAAGTAGAAGAACTAGCATTATATATATATGTATATATATGTTTTGAGGACAAGGCTTGCAATTATGTGTAATTGCATTTGGATCCTTGCACAGTTGATGCTTTTTTGATAATTGACCATAACGGATGTACCAGTAAACTTCTTTCTGCTTATACAGAAGGCAAGATGTTGAAGAGATCAAGCGTGTGACTCAGTCCAACACAATTTCTAATCTCGATCATGTGGTAAAATTACAATTTTACTTGTCGGTACTTTTGATGTTCTTAATATATGTTGAGTCTTGGATTACATAATTTCAAATCTTGATCATGTTGTAAAATTTTACTTGTTCACATTCACGATAATCCTAATAGTTTGTTGAATCTTGGATTACAAATTCCCTAAATAAAAGCATATTCCAATCGTCAATTGAAATTTCCACCTTGATTGCTTTGGGACTTTCAGGAAGTTGGTTGTCACTAGTCATCTAATGTTGCAAACTACATTACTAACATATATTATTATACTGTCATTCTTTTTCTATTAACTTTGATCATAGGCTTAATCGAATGCTTACGTGCTGGTGATTAAGCTGGCAAGAAAGCTACCCAGGGTTGATGTTAGTGCACTGAAAACTGATGCTGCCAAAGAAGAAGAGGAACCACTGCACGAGAATGACCTCACATAGTCTGCTCATCCAGAAAATGTCAAACTTTATTTTTATCTTCTACTTGTAACAAATTTGCACGGGTTTTGATGCATGACAAGGCATGTATAAAATTTCACGTAATCGGATATTGAGATCTATCTTTCTTGTTGCATCCTGTGTTTGAAAATGTGATTAATAAAATTAATTTTTCGCTGCTTCTAAATTTTCTTCGCCCTAATAGCATATAGCAATAACTCAAGAATGTTAAAAGTTATTTTGGGGGAAAAAAAATTAGGAGACAAGGTTACCACCTACCAACGATAGTGTTATCTTCTCTCACTTCTATGTAATATTTGATGGGTTATAGTTAAACTCGATGGCAATCAAGTATTGTCACCAAAACGGACACTAGGAAAGAAACCAAACGAGGGCCTTAAAGAAAAGTTGATTTTACAATATTTTGTAGAATTCTATACGAGGACAAACATGTGTGTATATATACATTTTTTTTTGACAACGGGAAGTCGAGAACGACCAGTAATAGCAAATTTTTATTGGTTGTTATCATGCAGACATTAACTCACCACTACAAAATATTCTCGAAAATCATAGCTGACACCAACAGCGGACTTAAGTCCGTACACAATTTATATATACATTGTTGTAGTATATAAAAATGCATACTTTAATTATCATGGTCAATGAGAAGTAAGAGTTGATCATGCATCTAAAGATCTGAATCAGTACGCACATTATTAATTCACAACATATATAGCTTGATTTAAACTTAGGAATTCACATAAATAATCCTCTGTTTGCTATAGTTTTACAGCTTCATGTTGCTGAAATATTTTCTCACTTATATCTTGCGGTTTATAGGCATATCTTGGTGCAATCACTAAGTATGCATATGCTAACGGTTTCAATCTGTTACTTCAGCTATCCTCAGATACACAACGCAAACAGAGGCTCTCTTGAAAGCCCTATGTAACCCGTATTGATCAATGCAACAAGAATTTTCTCCTAAGTAGTTCTTGAGGAAACAAAAGTAAATAAGGAAAATAGAAAAGGTGAAGTGGCAGATGAAAGGAAAAAAAAAAGGTGGGTTGGGCATCAGTAAAATAAAACAAGCCAATAGCAAAGTTGGACTGGAGATAATAGAACAGTCAAAGCATAGGATGGCTGCATCTCCTTTTCGCTCGCTTCTGATTACAGACTCCGCTCAGACCACATACTCTTCTATTGTAACACTAACAAAATCCTAAACTACAACCGGAGAATGCAAACATGTTCAAACCATCAGTTACGAGAAATTTGTCGTTTGAGAAGTACAAGAGAAGCTCCAAAGTAAAAACTTCACGCCAATGTTTCAAAGTACCCTCCAACAAAATCCACTCGAGAACCTTCAGCATCATAACTCCACAACCCTGCTTTCAAAATTTGACCAAACCCATTTCAGATATACAATATTTAATGTCAGCACAACTGAATACAAAAACTCTAATGAGAACTTGGCATGGATGCAACAACCAATGTAGCCCACATAAGTCCTTGGTGATACAAAGAATCATGAGATCACTTAAAAGAGTGAAACGAAATTGCATCTACAGGTATCAGTGGAAGAATAAAGTATCAATAAAATTAGAGACCATGCATGTAGATTCATACTTTTTAAGCCTAATAAAGCAAGTAAGCATAAGTAAAATGAACCTGATTGACCTTGGTGACACTAATGATTGAATAGCTAGTCTCTAGGATGTCCATTAACCAGATATGCCTAACACAACAAGAGAGAATGAATTAAACAAACTTCTTTTTCTATTTGTGGCCAGACAATAATGCCATTCAAAAATCTTGTAGATAACAATTTTTTTTTTCACTGAATTGAAGTTACTTGAACATAAAAAGATCTGCCAATCAGTACAAATTTAGTTCTGACAACAACGGAGTGTGTTCATATGATAATCAACACAAAGAGCAAGTAGGAGAAGACTAACTTCTTCAAAGTGCTCGAAAGCCAATCCTGCTAGCATATGCTATAAAGCAATGACTCTTGACAAGTATTTGGCTTGGATAAAGTTAAGACGTATTTCACAAACTCACACCGGCATGTTGAGCTACTTAAAATCCCTTTGCCCAAAAATGAAGCAATGTATTATCTGATTAGTTGGAAGATGATGCATTTGTTAAATAAGAGATTGGATTGTGAAATCATTTCATAGAGCCTTTTGCTCAAGAATATTGCATGAATCAGATTTTCCATATAGATTGCAATATAGATACAATTATATGCATGCATTATGATGTTTTGCTTCTGAGCACCCAAAACTTAGCAGCAAACTTGCAATTAACACCATCAGAAGAATATCTATGTCCACTGAGATTACACATATATCCAAAAAGTAAATGTCTAAATCCTCTCTATTAGGAGACAATATTCTTCACACAACGCTTAAATCGTCAATATATAATAGTGAAATATATATACAACCCTTCTAAGAAGAGTACAAACACAATGCAACTTCAAAAGGCAATAACAACCTTCACAGCATGGTTTATCGAGGGAAGACACGCTCATGGAATTAACAAAGAAACTAGTCAAACAATCAATTCATGCTGACAAAAGTATTATTGGAGTAACATAATACATGAAAAAAGAACTCTCAATTAAAACACAAAAAGACCGAGTACCTTATTGCTGTTGATTCTGCTGCTGCTGAGGTGGCATACCAGGACGAGGAGGTCCATAAATACCAGGAGGAGGCATACCGGGACGAGGAGGTCCAGGCGGAGGAGCAGGCATTCCAGGTCGTGGTGGAGCGGGCGGCCCTCTCATCATATGTCCTTGAGGAGGCTGCGGAGGAGGCATACCCATGGGTCTCTGTGCAAACTGAGGAGGCATGGGGAAACCCTGCTGTGGCGGCCTAGCAGCAAATTGCGGCGGCGGCGGAGGGCCTCTTCCCAACGGCGGAGCCTGTCCAGGGTATGGCGCCGAAGGCATCTGCCCAGGAGGCCGAATTACCGGCACTGGACCACCAGGAGGAGCCGTACCAGCCGGAGAAGTCATCGGCGGACGAGAGATCTGCGGCTGCATCATGCCTGGGGCAGGACCACCAACGCCGCGAACCGGACCAGCAAGGCCAGGTTGAGCCTGAAGAAGAGGAGCAGTAGGAACACCACGGCCAGCGGAGCGGCCGATACCAGGGCCAACGACGGCAT
>CAODLS013045688.1:0-11713 GCA_948243855.1 Flueggea neowawraea
CATTTGCCAAACCTCCGAAGGGGGAGCTTCAAGAGTGGCAATGCTAGCATTGGTGTCCACATCGAAAACTCGGACGAAGCTGTCGAGAGAAGCGGAGGCGGCAATGACACCGGAGGGATGGGCCGCCACGGAAACGACGCCCAGGCAGTGGCCGGTGTTGGTTCGCTCGAGGACGAGGTCGTCGGACCTCCAGAGCCTGACGGTCTCGTCAAGGGAGCCGGTTAGGAGTAGAGCGGGTCTTGTAGATGTAGCTGGGACCCATGTTGCTGCCCACACCGACTCGTCGTGAGAGTTCTCTACGGATTTGAGACCCACGAGTTTCATTCTTCTTGGTTTTTGAGGGTAAACCCTGATGAGGGAGAAGTGTGGGTTTTGGTGGTGCTGGCGCCGGTGGTGGTGGTGAATGGAGGCTCTTTTGTGTTTTGACTGTGGGGTTGACTTCACTTCACCATGGGCTTCTATGTTGGCCTCCTTTTCCTTTTGCTTGCTTTACTACCAAGCCCACCTCTTTATACAATTCTTAGAAAATACCACATAAATTAAAGTAGGATTACCTATTTTGAAATCGCCGTGGAAACTCAACCTGAAATTTCAAACCCTATGCCAGATATTGTTCAATTATGCAGAACTCTTTCTTTTACTACTCATAAAACAAATAAATTAGATAAACTTATAGAGTATTCTTATATCCTTGAAGGAGCACAAATTTCTTCTTCTTCTCAACCCCTTCTTAGTCCATATAACATATACCAAAAACCAAAAGGTATTGTGTCCATTCGTCAGTTATTACATCGGAGCATACTTTAAGGGAAGGATACATCTACTTTCATTGGGGTGCTATCATACTAATGCTCACTTATAATTGGAGAAAGGGATGCACCGTTACTGCTATACTTGCCTTGTTTGATACTAGAGTCCTTGAATATCAGCATGTTGTCATCGGTTCAGTGATGACAACCCTGAATGTTGGGAGTGTCATGTTGACATTCTACTCCAACTTCGTCATGTCTTTGAGAGATCCCAACCTCTCTACATGTATGAAGGTTCAAATCCAGATCACAGAGGTAAAGCACGTAGCCTCTTCCTTCATCGTTACGTTGCATCAGCAAGTATGCTTCAGAGTCCAGGATCATGCAGTGGATCTAGGAGGCTATGGTTCGCCAAATGCCTTATATGTATTCTCGAAAATAGCAGATTGGATCCCCACAATTGTCCAATCTCCAAAGCAATTGGATACGGAAACGATGAGAAAATTGGTTCCAACCACTTGGTTGACCAATTACGAAAAGATCAGGGTAGCCGACAGACCTGTTCAGTCACAGGAGTGCACGTTCTAAAAGAAAGCAGATGGAACTGTTCAAACCACTGTTCAGGTGCCACAAGTAGCAGAAAGCTCTCAATCTGATCCGTTATTCAGAACCATTGCGATGGTTCACCCTGTTCCAACAGACAAGAAGATTCTTATTGTCTGGTTTATGGATGATGGTCATCCTGTCAACACTGACAGGATAAATGAACACTTTATTTGGGATGTTGATCCCAACCACTGTGAAGAAGGATGTGAATGTGATAAATTTTTTTCCTGAATTAATTTGTTGTTTGTACCACTGTTTTAAAAGTTCATTTAAAGTTTTGGAAGGTACACTACCGGCTGTTTAATTTAGTGGCAAATAAGTGAAATGTTTACATGGAAAACTTTGGATGCAAGTTCTTTCACCATTTTAGTGGAAGTTATTATCTTTAGCGTATGTTTGGTACAAGAGAAAAAGAAAAATGGTGAAAATGTACCGGTGTAACAATTAAGAAAGTAACTATTTAGAAAGTAAAAGTTATTCTTTTAAGATTGTTTAGTTACATTATGTAAATAAGAGAATGATTGAATAATTACTTTTATTTAATATATAATTATATTATATATGTAAACAAATTAAAAATATGCAGTAAAAAATAATATAAAAAAATTTAAGATACATATTTTAAAACAATAAATATTTAATGTAATTAACTATTACTTATTATATATTATTTAACTAAATCAAATAAAAAATTCTCATATTCTTTTAGTTTTTAACATATAATCTATTTAATGCATCAATTCACAACATGATTTTAGTGTTTGTTATCATATTAATAAAAAAAATGAAAATTTTCAGTATTTTTTAGTATATTAATATAATTTGTAATAAAATTAAATGATACATAAAAATTTTTCAAAACCACTTAAATAAATTAATATTAAATATATTTATAATTAAAAATAAAAACAAAACACAAATTATTGATATTTTATTATATTTAAATAAATTTAAATAAAATAAAATAAATATTTATTGATTATAAATAAAGTTAAAATATAAGTTATAGCAATAACATATATTTTTTATTATTTTTTTTGATTTTTATTTATATGAAAACAAAACTTATTAATAAATGATATTTATTCTCTTTCCCACCTTTTACCCTAATCCCCCTTAAGGAAATGTTTACCCCCACTTTTGGAGGTAAACATTACTTAGCTGAATAATTATGAAACACTAAAAAAAGATACCAAACATAAGTAAATGTTACTGACATAATTTTTACCCTCTTTTAATCTTATACCAAACATATCCTTATAGTGAGAGGTATAGAGAGGATTGTCCCAATTATGTAGCTCATTAGTTTGTTGAACTTTTGATGGACAAAAAAAAAAGTTTTGGAGGATACAAACTATTGGAGAATTTTTCTGAGGATGCTTTGGTTGAGTTTGGAGAGTAGAGGCGAGTTGAAGTGAAGAGAGAAAACAGCACCACAATTTATAGTGGTTCAGCCAACCTTACATATGTTCACTACCTAAGTCTCACCACTTAGGATTTTCACTATATTGGTTATTGATTTCGGCTCAATCCAACAAAGCCAATATAACGAGGTTGATTCCAGCTCAATACCTCTAAGGCCTACATAATGTTGTTTTCCTTAGGTTCACAACAAACCTCTTCAATGTTGTTTTCTATAGCCTTACAACAAACTTTCTCACACTCTCAAAGTGTATGTAAAAAGATTACAAAGATGACAGCTCTATGTTAGAGTTGAATGTATGAGATTGATGCTTGAACTTTGATCTATAGCTTGATTTGGTGTTCTTGATGGTTGAATTTAATTGGAGTTTTGACACAATGATTTCTGATGTTGTTCAACCCATTCTTAGCATTCTCTTGATGTATTTATAGCCTTTCCAAGTAATATGACCATTGGTGGAGATAAAATAGCCGTTGGAATATATTTATAGCCGTTGCAGCATTCTGGACCAAAACGTTACTCAAGTGAGGACTTTTAATTACTCGAGTGAGCTGATACATGGATTATTCGAGTGACCAAATTTGCATATTCGAGTTAGCCATCCCTTAGATCACTCAAGTGACATTTATTGTTTACTCAAGTGAGCAGTTAAAAACGCAACACCTGAAACTTTTTCTTGCTCGAATGACACATTGATTTACTCGAGTGAGCTTATAACAATCATGTTCAAATGCTCAAGAATTCAACTTAATTTTGTCCATTATCAAAATATAAAAGGATCTTAATGTTGATCACCATTGATCCAACAATCTCCCCATTTTTGAAGATGATAAAACTTTTATGAATTTAAGCACTACAATAAAGGCAACAACATTTGATAAAGGATATCAGCCTTATCATTTGGTTAGGATCATGCAAGAGAATGAATGCAAAAAATTTTCTACCCTTTTCATATTTAACACTCTCCCTCTTTTTGTAATTATCAAAAAGATTTAAGCAATAATCAAAATATTTACTTCCCCTTTCAAAAACAATTTTTGTATATATAGAAAAATAATCTCTCCCCCTATTTGATTCAAAACAATGCACATGTTCAAATAATTTTAAATCAACACATTCAAAATTCATGAAAATAAAAATAATCCAACAAGAAATAAAAATTGCATGAAATATAAAAGAATGAGATTTTAAGGAGTACTTAGTATTAGGGGTGCTCATAGGTTGGGACGGTTCGGAAATCCCAAAATAATCGGAACAATCCCGAAGTTCCAAAATTCTGATTTTTCAGGAATCAAAACCCAACCGAAGTCCCAAAAGAACCATCCCAAAATATCTAAAATTTTGGGATCGTTCGGGATGGAGAAAACGAAACAGATCCTGTTCGGTTCGGTTCTCGAAGCTTTTTTCCAACAAATTCAACTTAAATACAAAAAAAAAAAGCATCAATTATATCAATCACAAGTTAAATAAAAAGAAATTACACAACATAAAATTAAATCTACAAACAAATTACACAAAATAAAATTAAATCACTAATCAAAGGCAATATGAATCTCATTAATCATATGTTAAACACACAATCAAATACATTAACATAAAATTAAATCCCATCAATCATCTCTTAAACATTCAATTAAATACATAAAATTAAATCCATCAATCATCTTTTAAATATTCAATCAAATATACTAACATAAAATTTTAAAAAATATGAAATTAAATCCCATCAATCATCTCTTAAACATTCAATTAAATATATAACATAAAATTTAACAAAAATAAAATTTAATTTTAAAAAAAGAAAATAAAAGTTAAAGTTTTTAGATCCAACTGGTTCAAACTTGTATTCAATCTAATAGAAAAGAATTATGGAGAGGATTAGGAGAATACAAAGATATGGTCAATCAAACAAATATTAGCCTCTTTTTATAGGTTTTTTTTTCTTTGATCAATAATATTTATTCGTATTGATCCAACACAACCATTTTTTCTGTCTATTTTTTTGTAATCACATTCAATAATAGATTAACTCAATAATATAGTAATTAAGTTAATTGATTTCCATGTCATCTTATAATATTTTTTCAGGTTGAATCAATAATAGATTAATTCAACTATTTATTCTGTCTATCTTTTTTGTAATCACATTCAATAATAGAAAAGATAAATTTGTAGCAATTTTTTATGATAATGCAAGTATAAATAGAATAATCACATCTAATAAAAATCTATATTGTTGATATATATACTACATTGGTTCAATGTATTCAAGCACACCTACATTGGTTCAATATATACTACATTAGTTCAATGTATTCAAGCATACTTACATTGGTTCAATATATACTATAGTGGTTCAACACATACTACATTGGTTCAATATATTCAATATACCTTTGAAATACTATGAATACTTTTATATAACTATGAATACTTTTGAACAACTATGAACACCTTTGAACACCTATGTACATCTTTGAACACTTCTGTACACCTATGAGAAATGCTTCCGTCTATTGCAGGTTCTCTTTTTTTTTTTTAATTATTCTTTAGTTTTCTCTTATAATTCTATCGCTCATATATATTTTTATTTTGTTTATTTGGTAACAGATGAAGAAAGCTTTAAATACACTTAGGGACAGTGCTTTCTTCTTAATGGGTTCATACAACTCGGAAGATACATGATTTTCTTTGAGAAATATATTTTATATATATATATATATATAATATTTTGTGTGTGTGTGTGTGTGTGTATATATATATATTCGGTACTAGTTTCGGTTTGGGACGGTTCGGGATGATTCTCGGTATGGGTATTGCTTAAGATCCAGAACGTCACAAATAAAAATTTCGGGACAGTTCGGTTCGAAAAAGCCAAAATTCAACAGTTTTTCCAGTTCGGTTCAGTTCTTTTTGGTTCAGATATTCGGTTCAGTTCGGGAATCTCCTGGACCCATAAGCAACCCTACCTAGTATGCCGAAAGGCATACATTGGCCGATGGATCATCATCATAGCTTGAAGAAGAACTATAGTCTCTTCTTTTATTTTTCTCCTTTAACCTATCCGTCTTTTTTTTGTTGATTCTTTTTGTTTTTCAACAACTTTTCATAAGTTGCGATCCTTTTGGAGTAGTATTTCTCCTCTTCATCCAAGCTCGATTCTCCTTCACTCTCCTCTTTTTGAAAATGAGTGCAAGCTTTTAATGCCTTGCCAAGCTTGGGTCTTCCGTTTATTGATTTAAGCACAATCTCATAATTAATGAGTAAACTAACAAGAGCTTTAAACTCTAATGAGTGCAAATTCTTTGACTCCATAATTTTCGTGACCGTTGCATTTTATTCTTAAGACAAAGACCTCAAAATCTTCTTCACCTTCTCACTGCTAGAGATTGGTCTTCCAAATGAGGCAAGACCATTTGTGATTTTGGCAAACCCGTCTAGCATGTTGTTAATGCTTTCATCATCTCTCAAGGTAAACAACTTATAGTCATGTAGAAACATATTGATTTTGGTTTCTTTTACTTGAGTTGTGCCTTCATGAGTAACCTCAAGCATTTCCCATATTTCTTTGGCATGATCATAAGAGGAAATTCGATTGTACTCTTCTTGACTCAAAGCACAATATAATAGTTGAGTGGCTTTGGAATTTTGACTAAGATACTTCCAATCTTCATCATTGAAGTCTTCACACTTTTTAGGAATGCCATCAACATTCTTGGGAATTTTAAGACCAAGCACAATCACCTTCCATAGCTCGATATGATATGATTGGATGAAAATAGACATTCTTTTTTTCCATGAATTAAAATTTAATCCATCAAATAAAGGAGGGATATAAAGGGAAGCATCAGATACACATGGAGGAGAAGGACTGAAATCCATTTTGTTGATGCAAATCTTTGCTCCAAGGTTGTTAAGTCTTCTTGAATAGAGACACGCTCTGATACCACTTGTTGGAGAATTTTTTCGAGGATGCCTCGATTGAGTTTGGAGAGCGAAAGTGAGTTGAAGTGAAGAGAGAAAACAACACTGCAATCTATAGTGGTTCGGCCAACCTTACCTATTTTCACTACCTAAGTCTCACCACTTAGGATTTTCACTATATCAGTGATTGATTTCGGCTTAGTCCAACAAAGTCAATACAACGACATTGATTCTGGCTCAACACCTCCAAGGACTACACAATGTTGTTTTCCTTAGGTTCACAACAAACCTCTACAATGTTGTTTTCTATAGGCTTACAACAAACCTTTCTCACACTTTTAAAGTGTTTGTAAAAAGATTACAAAGATGGCAACTCTATGCTAGAGTTGAATGTATGAGATTGATGCTTGAACTTTGATCTCTAGCTTGATTTGGTGTTCTTGATGGTTGAATTTGATTGGAGTTTTGGCATAATGATTTCTAATGTTGTTCAACCCATTATTAGCCTTCTCTTGATGTATTTATAGTCTCTTCAAGTAATATGACCGCTGGTGGAGATAAAATAACCGTTGGAATATATTTATAGCCATTGTAGAGTTTTGGACCAAAAAGTTACTCAAGTGAGGACTCTTAATTAGTCGAGTGAACTGATACATGGATTACTCGAGTGACCAGATTTGATTACTCAAGTGAGTCATCCTTTAGATCACTCGAGTGACATTTCTTGTTTACTCGAGTGAGTAGTTAAAACCACAACACCTAGAACTTTTTCTTGCTCGAATGACACATTGATTTACTTGAGTGAGCTTATAACAGTCATGTTCAAATGCTCAAGAATTCAACTTAATTTTTTCCATCATCCAAACATAAAAGGATCTTAATGTTGATCACCCTTGATCAAACACAAACTAAGTTATTGGTTTTGTATTAATTATACTAATAATGAATTTAGCGTATCAAAAGAATGTAGTTTATATTACTTGCACCTCAAAAAAAATTGTTAGATACATTTTGATTAGTTGTAAAACTCACATGGGTAAACATTAAGCTGCTTTAGAAAAAGAATGTTAGGTTCTCCCCCTAATAAACAAGCTATAAATATTTAAAATTCGAAATTAATAATATGAAATTGATGAACCTCTATTGCTTAGGGAGTCATGTGGCTTATAGTCTATAGGATTAATTCACGGACAAGACTATCACACTAGGAATTCGAGATTCTAAATTCAACATTTACCAGTGTTGAGTGAGAGTTTTGTTGGATTATGGGTAATCAACATTAAGTTCCTTTTATGTTTTGATGATGTACAAAAGATTTTGATGATGAGAAAAATGTTTGACTTGAAGTTAAACACGTTGGAAAGCTTAGAGTGTGAAATAAAGCTCTACAAAGTGAACAACGTACGTTACAAAGAATATGAAGTATGTTATCTGGAAATTACATGATCAACGTACGTTGACAAAGCACAACGTACGTTATAGACAACAACGTACATTTACAAAGTGCGTAGACGTGGCACAGGAAGAAAACAGAGGCTAATTGATCATTCTAGATCAAGAACAACATACATTATACATTCATAACGCACGCAGTAAAGGTCAACAATGTACGTAGAGAAAAGAGCAACGTACGTTAACTAGGAAACTAACATGATCAATGTACATCAGAAGATGCATAACGTATGTTAATTGGAACTCAGCATAATCAATGTACGTAGGACATATTGCAACGTATGTTGTTAAGAATCTAGAAAGCTACAACTACATTAAATGAACTCCAACGGCTAGTTTCTTCAAGGAAATTTTGTGGGTCAAGGATTTAGTAGTTTAGATTCCACTTGGTGGTGTGTTACGTGTGTTACCAATTGTTCACTTTGTGAATGTGTTTTCGTGTCATTTTGCACCGTGTGACATGGTCTTCCAAGCTAATTAAGCAAATTAACAATGTTCTTCTAGTTCTTCTTGGGTGTTTTCGTTTTTTGAGTTTTGTAGTGGTATGCCTTGGTATTTGAAGGGTTCAAAGGTCATGCATTCTACTTTTTTGTGTGTTGTGGTGTTAATAATTGTTCATTTTTCAATTTTTATCTTTTGTCATTATTTGCATGTATGGTGGAGTTGTGAAAGTATTTAGCAGTGTATTAAGAGGAAAAAGGGTTAGGATGTTAAGGAGCTACCCTTTCGTTATGGTGCACAATGGTTGCTGACATAATAACTCAACTAGACAGATAGTTAAACCTAGTAGGTCAAGCTAGTTGTTAGTTAAGTGTAGGAGATTATAAAGGCTTACAAGCATAAGGATATGTATACTTAAATAAGTCAAGCTTGAACTTTTAGGCTAACCTGCTAGAAGCTTATTAGTTATCAAATGTTGCTTAAAATATATTGAATCATGACAATTATGGTATCAAATTCACTCTACATGCAACTTGAATTGTGGTGAGGCAAACCTCAATTAATGCAATGGTGGGGTAAACCTCAGTAGTTGAGAGGGAGCCTAAGTCTAGGCAAATCTAATATCAATAGATTGAGTCTAGACCAATTCCATATCGATAAAATACGCGAGAGATTTTGGGTGTTCTAATTGGAAGGCTTGGCAACAAGGACATTCACCTAAAAGGTGGGAATGAAATAACCCATCCAATGGCGGATCCAGAAATATCTGAACATGGGGTCAGACTAGGATTGACTAAAATGAAATTTTTTTCAACAGTATATATATATATATATATATATAAGGAGAGAGAGAGGGAGTATGGAAAAATTACATTAAAGACATTTTAAAATATGAACTTTTTATGCGATTAGAATTCTTACCTTTTTGTGTAGATGCATTTTTCAAGCAACCTCATGATTTTGTCCAAGACGTCTTTCACCTGTGATTGTTCAAGTGTGAAGTTGTTAATCCTCATGCGATTTTACTGAGAGAAGAAAAGAAACACTCTAGAAACTTAATGCAAAAAATGATAAAAAAAATAACAAACTAACTAATCAAAGTATCAGCTATAATCACAAAAGTGAAACTTTAAATGTCAAATGCAGCACATCATTTTATTGTGAAATCGGAAGACAGTTATCTGATCAAACTATTACTGCTCTAGCTACTACAGTAGCTGAAAATGCCACCAAATCCACAGAAGAAACACAAACCTGAAAGTTATGATGAATGCAAATTAATGTCAATAGTGTAGCTCATTAGTAAGATCTGAAAAGACTACAAATCAAGCTACCATAAACACTTACTAAAATAAAAGGTTAAATAATAGCAAGCTTCACCAATCAGGATCACAAGCTGTGTCCACATGACCGAACAACCAGATCACAAGGAAGAATATAGTAGAACAACGGTAGAATGAAAATTGAAATGGGAAGAAGACTCGAAGACGAAAGAGTTGCAGCGGTAGGCAAGGGGACCAGTACCCAGTGACCAGGGGGCGGGCGGGTGGATATGGGTTACTTCCCAGCCAGTCGACGAACCCCACCTAGATCCACTCTTGAACCCATCTAAACAGGCATTTTAAGCTAGTAGATCAAGTTAGCTGCTTTCCAAAACGAAAATGGATAAGTGTGGGACATTTTAAGAGTTACTGATAGGTTGTATTTTAGGCATACTTTGCATTGCATTTCAGGATTGTTTTGCATTGTAAATTGTTATTATTTGTGTATTTTTATGTTTTTATGCTCTTTTGATGTTTTAGGTGAATGTTGGTGGAATGTGAGGGTTTTGGAGTTATTTCTGCACATTTCGGGCAAGAATTTCATCTCTGCATGACCATGCCGAAGTAGCCGTGTTGACCGGTTTTGACCGTAGAGCATTGGGCCGTGTGCCACATTATTAGGCCATATTTTGGACATGTTTTTAAGGTTTTTATTTCTATGGGTTGTTGGGTTAAAAAATAATTAGTTTTATTTTTATTATTATAGCTATTTTTGTTGGATCATGGGTGATCAACATTAAGTTCCTTTTATGTTTTGATGATGTGAACAACATTTGACTTGAAGTGAAACACGTTGGAAAGCTCGAAACTACAAAACAAGCCACTGCATGATGATTAACGTACGCAGTATACGTGCAACTTACGTTGTAATAATCCACAACATACGTAAATGTGGCTTGAAAACAAACCAAAGGCTATTGGATCAACAACAACGTACGTTATATATGAACAATGCACGTAGAAGAACTCACAATGTATGTAGATCAAGTACAACGTACGCTATCTAGGAAGTTGATATGATCAACGTATGTCAAGGAAGAACAACGTACGTAGACCTAGAGAATTTGCAGACAACGTATGTAGGGTTTGTACGATGTACGTTATGAATGGTCCAGAAGGTTGCAACGGCTATAAACTCACTCCAACGGCTAGTTTCACTACACTAACGGTAAAATGGCTTAAAGAAGTTATAAATACATCAAGGAAGGACAGAAAAATGTGGATGATCATATGCTTTCAAGGATAAAACACTTTCATCATTCCATCACCCCCCAAAACATCAAATTCAAGCTAGAAAGAAGATTATGAACATCAATAAAACACATGTACTCCTAGCATAGAGCTTTCATTTTTTGTATTCTGTTTGTATACACTTTGAGAGTGGGGAAAGGTTGGTTGTAAACCTAAGGAAAATAACATTGTAATGGCTTTAGAGGTTTGAGCCGAAATCAACCTTTGGGTAGGCTTTAGAGGGGTGAGTCGTAATCAACCTTGTAGGCTTTAGAGGGGTGAGTCGTAATCAACATTGTAGACCTTAGAGGTGTGAGCCGCAATCAACCTTGTTGGCTTTAGAGATGTGAGCTACAATCAACCTTGATGTAAGGCTTTGTTGGATTGAGCCAGAATCAATCTTCGAGATAGTGGAAATCCTAAGTGAGACTTAGGTAGTGGACGTAGGCACGGTTGGCCGAACCACTATAAATCTTGGTGTTATTTTCTCTCTTCACTCCAACTCGCTTCCGCTCTCCAAACTCAACCAAGGCATCCCCGAGAAAATTATCTAACAAATGTTATCA